>VYZX01016158.1:0-38482 GCA_013401335.1 Brachypteracias leptosomus | reverse complement strand
TAACATCAGAAAGACATTATTGTGCTGAAAATAGTAATATTTCACAGTCAAAGCAGAAGGAACAGAACCTCTTTTCTGAATCTTGATTTGGCTGGAGAAGGCTGGCAATAAGGTAAATTTAAAACTGAAGTACAAAGGAAGCCCCACGCTAAAATATTTTTTATACCCTGCACACTGGCCTTGATGTCTGACACTGCCTCCAGAGCTCTCTTTCTGAAGCACCTACAAGAACTGCATGTGCTTCTTAATCTTATCACTTCCATCACTTACACCACCTCCACTACAAGCTTGCTTTAGTAATCTCTGTATTAGGAAATTCTGTCAAGTTCCTTGTTCAAGTCTTGTAAAATACATTTTCTCTTGTGGGCCACTCATGGGCCAAAGCACAGTAGCCTCCTTCCTTACAGGACTGTCTTTAATTAGGAGTTGTCCTCAGGTTAGTCCTTTTCTCAATTCACAGATATAGATTCAGATATCAGATATGCTTTTCAGAATTCACTTTTTAATTTTTTTCTCTCTGATGTTATTTTTCTTGTTTTGTCAATACTTGACCATGTTCAACTAGTCCCTATCACCCCTGAAGTTAAAGATTCTTCTCTGTGTCATTCTGCTAAGCTTGCTGGCTGAAATTTTGCTGAATTGCAAAACTTACTCGTATAGTAAAATGCTCAGCCTGATGGTTGATTTTGGGACCCTTCTAACTCCTATGGTCCAGAACTGCACCTGGGTGACTACTAAAATGTTACTGTCAGTAGGATTCACTTGCTGATCTGGATTAACACCAGGTTAGGTCACCTTCAGAGCTGAACTGGTTCATGTCCAGTCAGATCTGGTGTCTTTAGACCTTGTTTTCTTGTGCTTACCAGATCCAGAGCTAGCAAAGGAAGAGAAATCTCTAGCCTGCTTTGGCCTGCCAGAGTGGATACAGCAGCATGTCTATACATGGTACATGTGTAGTCTCCCACATGGCTCATGGCTTGGTTTTGGGACAGAAAGCAAGCAGACTGGAAAGTGTTTACCCATACAAATCAAAAGCAACAGCTCTAGGCTTCATTTTCTCCACTGTCCTTCCTTCCTTCTTCCTCCTTATCCTTCATTTTCTAATGTCATATAACCTCAGTGCCATGCTGGACTTGATTACTCCTGAACTTTAGTTCAGTTGATGCCAGGTGATGAACCTTGTCAAGGGCTAGAAAGAGCAGGCAGCACTAAGGAGAATATAACTTCTTTTTTTTCACCTTGATGCTTAAAACCAGAACACAGACTGACAGATAAAAAATGGGTTTAGATTGGTACAGTACCGCCTTGTCACTATGTTTTGCACAAAGAGGATGCTAAAGACACAAGCAAGGGCAACATAAAGAAAAGGTTACTTGAGAAGAGTTGAATGCTTGCCTCCTCCATAGCAGCTTGTTGTTCTTTTCCTCTCCAAAGGGCCTCTTGTGAAACAGTATCTCTGTACTTAATTTCATTAGAGCGGTATGGCTCCTTCCACGACCCCATATGCTCATTACTGGACAACTTGTTTACTGACAACAAGCAGTTAACCTTACTGAGTGGAGGTTGCACTGTCCCAAGCTCTGGCTTGAAATGGAGTAGCCTGGAGGGGTTTCAGAAAAATGATTGCAAAGTAGAACTTCACCCTCTCACCCCACATCTCTCTGCTATCCGTTATGTGATTTTACATGCAGTTTTCAGTGTAATCCACTGAGTGCGTCACTATCCTCTCCTGTTTCTGCTCTGTTATTTTCCAGACAGTGAATTTGCAGACCAGAATTGATTTTCACATAACCTAATATCTTTTGGGTGAGGATTGTAAATGCCCTATCCTCCCAATTTGTGTGTTTGTGCAAAACTAACCTTGACTCATCCTGCGTTCAACTGATCTAGAGCATCGGGCCTTGACAGCATCTTGTTGATGGAAGAAGTTAAGGTTACGGTGCCTAGATTGGCTGGGTATTTTTCTGCCCTCACTGCTCTGAGTTGCAGTCTTTAACAGACTTTTCATAAGCACATTTCTTGCCCAGACCATTTTTCCAAAACAGAACTTTAAAAGTGAAGATCTTCAAAGAAGTTGACAGCCAGATCAGCAATATTCTTATGATTGCACAGCTTTTATCAGTACCACTTTACAAGGGATGTGTGGTTATAACCTTGTGCCATCAGGAATGTTTCTAGCTCAAAAAATGGAAATAGTAGCTCTGCTATAGTGTTCTGGCACTATACCCCAGAGCCTTCTAACTATGAAAAAGCTGTATGCAAAGGGGAAAGAAAAATCTGACTGGCTTATGGGGAAGATTTGTCAGAAGAATGTTTCTGTTTGCTTTGAGGGTAGATGTAGGAAAGGATGCAGCACTTCGGTTTTGGGAATCTCAGTCCATTTTGGGAATTTCAGATATAGGTGAAGTGCCAGAATGAATGGAGAGCAGCAGAGTGTGTTTGCATGAACTTTTGCAGGGTCACACAGAAATCCTGTCTGTGTTAGGAATAGAAGGAAGCAACCACCTGTGTTATCTGTTTTCACCAGAGTGATCCCATCTAGCATTACTCTGAAATGTCTGCATTGGCTCCAGAAAGAGGTAATTCCCAGATGACCTGCACAAAACTGCTTTTGACACCTGCAGGAAGTTCTGAGATGAAGGATTGGCTCCCCAAAAGACCTGAGGACAGTTCTATGCCATGCAATAATCATAGAATCACAGAAACATTTTGGTTGGAAGAGACCTTTAGGATCATCAAGTCCAACTGTTAGTATAATGTGCAAAACTCCCTGACCTAATACTAACAAAAGCCATCACATCCAGACAGCATAGTGCAAGGATAATGAAGAAAGAGAGAGATGGGTCTCAAAATCAATATAGCTATTGCACTGTAGTGCCACTTCTGGACTAATAAATGTTGTCTTTCAGCTGTCTCCCAGTCACAAACAAGGAAAACCAAACAGCAGCTGAAGACTGAACTGGTGAGGTTACCATATCCTCAGAATCCAGCTCTGTGGTGATGGTCTTGCTGAGAAGGGAGATCACACCCTGCCTCTGTCAGCTCTCGCCAACTGTTGTAGTAGTATAAACCATCTCATTTCTGAAAATTAAACTGAGCCCAGTATGAGCCCACTTGTTTTTTGAAATATATGAGGATTGCAGCAAAAGCCTCTTCCAAGAGGAGTTACTGAAAAGAAGCATTCCTCAAGAAGTTTTGAATTAGCTTTATATCCAGCACAGCTAAACCACTCTGCAAACAAAGTATGTTGATGATCATTTGCTTTCCATTAATCTCTGTTGCTAACATGCCTCCATTTTAAAACCTGATGTGTTAGAAGCCTGATCTGATGGAACTTCCTTTACAAGGCCAGGTCTTCATGTGTATGACTGTGAGATAAGACTGGATTGTGGCCACTGAAGATCTGAAGGATGGTGGCCACTGAAGAAACACCTGTTGAGTTACGGGACAGGGAACTCAGTGGAGAAATTGTCTCCACTGTCACAGAGTAGAGCTAAAAAGACAGGGCACAATCCAGACCTTCATTTAAAATACAAGATACTCCCTTAAGCCAGAGGCTTTAAGGATAATGTGGAAACTGAAGGGAGGTCTGTTTGGTACCAAAATGGATATTTCTAGTTAAAGTAACTATTACATGAAAATAGAAACCTGTTTGTGGGACTCAGTCTTTTGACTCCTGTTCATCTGAGTCTCATATTTTTGCAGGGGATTTCATAGAAGTGGAACTCACCATACATTCCCATGATAGCCTAGGAATTTTTCAGTGCTCCATTAGTTTCTATTATTCCACTTGAAATGCAGGAATAGATTACATATGGACCCAACCATGGGGTTACATAAGGGGAAAAGGAACTTTTCTCAGGCTATATCCCTGCAAATGAAGCAAAGCACAGAAGAAATGAAGGACTTTAAAAATTAAGAACTTAAGACTGCATTTGAAAAGTCTTATGGTTGTGACTGAGAGGAAAATTTCAGCTGCCATGCTTTCTGATAGTGGCCATCTCAGCCACAGGTAGGATGGGAGAAATGTTAAGCAGCATATTCAGAGAATTTATGTTTTTATTAGCTTTTCAGGTACTATCATGCCAGACATATTTACATCTGCTGGACCAGAATGACTTCACAAACAGTAGTCTTCTTTGGACAAGAGTCTCAAATGCATCTTGGCAACAAATACTCATTCAAAGCTAGCCTGAAGAAGAGAAGGCTCCAGGGAGACCTTATCATGGCCTACCAGTATCTGAAGGGGGGGCTACAAGAAGGCTGGGGAGCGACTTTTTACAAAGGCCTGTAGTGATAGGACAAGGAGTAATGGGTTCAAGCTGAAAGAGGGTAGATTTAGATTGGACATGAGGAGGAAATTCTTTACTCTGAGAGTGGTGAGACACTGGAATAGGTTGCCTGGGGGGTTGTGGATGCTCCGTCCTTGGAGGTGTTCAAGGTCAGGTTGGATAGAGCCTTGAGCAACCTGGTCTAATGGGAGATGTCCCTGCTCTGGCAGAGGGCTTGGAACTAGATGATCTTTGAGGTCCCTTCCAACCTAAACCATTCTATGATTCTATAATATCTTCCCTCAAAGCTTTCTGAAACCTAAAGACACAGCAACAGACACAATCAATTTTTTTCTTTGCAGTCCTGGCACACATAGGCTCAGTCATTGCTGTCCTGAGCCATCCCCAACATAATCCTATCCAGTTAAATTGTTTTTGTGAGCCAGTGGGAGAATTTGGAGTAATCGAACTGCCTTGCCTTAGTCTTAATTGCACCGAGAACTTTCTTAGAAAAAACTTTTGCTAAAAGAGATGATGAAGTATGTGCATCATTGTACAAAAAGCCCTTCCACTGAACAGAAAGGGACTTTAAAACATCTCCAAAGTGAGAAGCAATAGGTGTAAGCTAGAACACCTGGAATGTAGGTTTATCTTACATATTTCTGACCTGCTTCTAGAGGCTGGAATGTAAAGAAACCACCTTCTAGAAGAGTAATACCATTCTGATACTCTTCCTAAAATGAAGCTGTTAGTTCATTTCATACCAGAGTAGCTGCTCCCACCATTTGATGTCTTCTGGGATGAATTAAACCTATTGCACTCATATTAAATAAGGGACAAGTTGCATCTTCACTCACTAAAGATATTAGTCTAAATTTACAGCTCTAATAATGAACTACAACTCAGGTGAACTCAACAGTCCTGCACTCTTTTACATCAGCAGTGAAATTCGGCTAATGTTTTTCTGAGATATTTTTGTGCTCTGTTCCTAAGCACTCATTTGGTTTCCTGGACCAATGTCAATCTCCTAGATAAACAAAGTGCCACCAAGCTACCTAGTTAGCCATTTAGATATTTTTTGGCCAAAGCAAAATGCTTTCAGTTCAATTGATTTTTCATAAAAAGCCTTTTTTCCAATGGAAAATCTGCCAGGTCAGGCTTTTATTCCTTTCAGTGGGAAGAAGCTGCATCTGGATACAGGGAAAATTCTATTGCATGTGACACAATGGTTCCTGTTTATGGTAAGAACAAAAGGTTCCACCCTGGATGCACTATGTGCATGAAGGCAATATAGCTCCATAGACATGCTGCTAGAGTTTTGTGCCGAGTTACCCACTTTAGATTAAATTTCAGTATTACAAGAAAGATATGGATGTGCTGGAACGTGTCCAAAGGAGGGCCACGAGGATGATCAGAGAGCTGGAGCACCTCTCCTATGAGGATAGACTGAGAGAGTTGGTGTTGTTCAGTTTGGAGAAGAGAAGCCTCCGAGGCGACCTTATTGTGGTCTTCCAGTATCTTAAGGGGGCCTACAAGAAAGCTGGTGTGGGACTTTTTAGGATTTTGGGTAGTGGTAGAACTAGAGGGAATGGGTCAAAACTAGAGGTAGGTAGATTCAGATTAGATGTTAGGAAGAAGTTCTTCACCATGAGGGTGGTGAGACACTGGAACAGGTTGCCCAGAATGGTGGAGGAAGCCCCATCCCTGGAAATTTTTAAGGCCAGGCTAGATGGGGCTTTTAGCAACCTGATCTAGTGGGAGGTGTCCCTTGCCATGGTGGGGGGGTTGGAACTAGATGATCTTTAAGGTCCTTTCCAACAATTCTATGATTCTATCTTGGCTACCGTGTCACAGAGTAGCTGAGGTATCAACCCATGTAGTCACTCAGGGTCTCTAGTAGGCTGAGCAGCTCGTGATGATGCTCAAAAGACTATGACAATGCAGTGAATGGTGCCTGGGTACAGCTGGCGTGGGCCTTTCCATGCTGCTGTCAGACCTCCTACTGCAGGGGCATCACTTAATTCTGGCTACAGGTTCACACAGCTCTGACCAGCAACGCTTTTAAATGGGAGCCTGATCTACTAAAAGTTTCCTGAATTCTATTAATGCTTTTTATTTCCTGTATCATTAAGACAAGGATGGTTTTATTTTGTTCTTGCGTGTTGTCATTCAGCACTTAACCTTTCTTTGTACAGTGCTTCTTTAAGGCCCTTTTTTTCTTCTGTCCTCTCTTGCCCTTGCATTTTGTGTTTCTATTCTGCATTTGTAGATTCATTTTCAATTGGCAACTTAAAACAGAGTCTGCTTTTTCACTAGGTCTAATACTGAAACTAAATCAGGAAGAGGGAAGGGTGAACTGCTATTGTGAGAAAAAGGAAGGATACATTCCTGCTGTGCAGAAAAAAGTGATGTCTACCAGCAGCAGTACAAAATAGCTACAGAAAGGAGAAACAACTCAAAAGATAGTCTCTTCATGTTTGCAATACCTCACTGTTTTCTTCAGCCTTCATGCTGCTATCTCCCATCTTGATAACTGGGGACTGAGAATTCTTTTGTGAGTGTGTGTCTGTGTGTCAAACCCACCCCAAAGCCCAAATGGAAATGGTTCTTAATAGCAGCCTCAATGTACAAATATCAGCTATAGCATCTTCACAACCTCAATAGTTGGAGATATCAACTCCAGAGGGCCACCACTGCCTTCAAGATGCTGCCCTGTGTGACTTCAACCCCATGGATACATTAGGCAGGAGCTCTGAGAGCAGGGACAAGTAAGGCTGAGACGACTTAGCAGGGCCAAAGTCACAGTCCTCCTTCAGGGACTACCTCTGTGTCAGTGGCCTCTGCTGACCTCCAGTCTGAGCTTTGGTGACTGGTCTTGGTGTACCTCAGGGAGGAAAGCACAAGTGCAAAAGGGCGTGACTTTTCCCTGTAGGCTAGCAGAGAAGCACAAATTTTTCTTCACTATTTTGTTTGCACAATCTGTGCCCAGAACAAGTGCTCTCCTAGGAGTCCTGCAGGTGGAGATTGTCCTCTCCTGTAGCAACCTATGCCTAGCCCACTCAGCTGGCAAAAGCCAAAACACAACTTGTGCTGGGTCTGAGTCCACTTGTAGCAAACCCTGTAAATGCTACCGCTTTGGCATATAGCCTTTACAAGTCATCACAGAACTGTGTGTCAACATTAAAGCTTTTACCATCCGCTGTTCTGAACTTCACATTGTAAAAATTTCTACATTAGTGTCCTCATTTCACAAAGTTTCTGAAAAATATAGCTCATTTAATCCAAATATGCAATGTGGACTTGTTTATACTATCATAGAACTGTTTATTCAAACCAACTTCATTTTGCACAGATTGTCACATTGATTTTTTTGTGATTTACTAGTGCCTCTAACTCAAGATCAATAGCACCACTGTGAAAAATCTACAGATAGCCTGGAACTATGTGCCTAACTTGGGCAATTTAACTTCCAACATCACCAGCTATTTCACTGCAGACCATTTCAGCAGAAACATTCACTTACTTCCACTGTTTGAAACCTTTCTGGCATTCACATCATGTAAATATTTACTGGAGCACCAGAGATGAGCAAGAAGTTCATATATGTGATCTGAAGTGATAAAATGAGAGTCCTTCTCACATCTATTCACAATTGTTAGTAACATGGTATGTTATTAAGAAAGGGGAAATGAAGGCACATTTTGTACCATTTTGCTGGTATATTCAGCATTGTTCTGTAAAGACAAACCTGAATAAAAATGACTCTGTACTGCCTAAATAAACTAATTACTTCATTAATGAGCAATGTGTATATATTTATACTAGTTCCTACTCTTACAATTTTTTTTTTTTTCCCAGTTCTTGATATTTTACCTAAAATATCTGTTTATTTGATGAATGTTTCACACAACTTAGAAATGGGGAGAAGGGAAGAAAGAAGTCTCAGCAGCAAAGGAGGTGATTAATGAGGGCAATGGAAGGGATGTCACCTATAGTAGCTGGCCATCAGTGGTTCTGTGTGGGCAAACAAAGCTGTCTTTTACTAAACAACAAAATACTGGTTAAAGTTTCCAAGTTCATACTCTTTTCCCTGAGAGTCACTGTGAGATCTCTGACTTTCAGCTCAGCAGCCATAAGATACCAGGTGCAATTTTCAATCTTTTTTGGAACAAGTTCAGATGTTTGAAGCATCACTGAGATGCTGCTAGGATCTCCGTAGGAAATTGAGTACTGCTGCTGAATACAGGTGTTCAGCAACTCTTGGGACAAGTCAATCCTGTTTTGCTAGTACAAAGAGCATTTCTGCCCTCAGGCAGCTGTGGTGAGCTTTGAGGCAAAACATATTATGGAAAAGAATGATTTAAAATCTGTGATTCAAGTAATTTCTTTCGTACATCAGCTTTCTACAATTACACCCAAATAATATACTAAAAAGAGCAGTTTGATGTTAAAAAGAAGACAACCTTCCAGTCCTGTTGCATGATATAGGCACAGGACCTCAGGAATGTGCTCTGATCAATATGTCTACACAGAACACTTGTGACTTCAGGGCCAAATTTAGCAGCAGAAATAAGAAACAAAACTCTCAGATAAAGGGAAAGACAAAGCAAGATGCAAACAGTTTATGCATTCTAACACTGTAACAATGAGAATCATATAATTTCTTTTGTTTGAATGACCCAATCAGTTATTTTCAGGCTAACAAATGCTTTACGTCCATATGGAGTATAATAATAATTTTACAGCCTTAGAGTTGATCCCTCTGCACTCTCAAAATCATCTGAGATTTTACATTGAGCTTTTTATTCTCCATGTATTTTCTACATCTAGTTATGCACTCAAACCTACTCAATATCTGCTCCATCTATACAGCTTCACTCTCCTGTGATTTTGTCTTCAATCTACTTAGAGAAAATGAACTATATTTACCTACAATCTGCTGCTGTTTATGCATTGGTTCCTGAGGTTTGCTGAAATGAGTTACACTGGGGATTTGTAAAAGACAGCATAAACTAGAATAGATTTCTGGCCAATGAGTCAAACATCTCGAGTTGAATTTTCCCCTCTAGCTGCTGACATCTCATGTCACACATGGCATCTGACTTAGCATAAGCCCCTGTCTTGCAGGAGTACTTACCTATCTCCACCACGAAATAATGGACAGTATGCAAGCACCTTCATTTAGTTTTTTTATATGATTATAGAGGAGACGGTCTATATCACAGTGTGCTTAATAACTGTCCCCTTCAAAAGACTAAGTCACTGAGGGATGCCTGTTCTCTCTTCACAATTCCCTGCTTTCAAGGAGGAAAACACAAGTAACTCACTTTAAACCCCCTCTCCAAAAGCCAAGAGCAACAACAAGCTGTTTTTGTGAGGTTTCAGGTACATCCACTAAGGAGATACAGCTTCCTACAATATCAAACCTAATTTAAGCACTCTGAATACCTCTGGAGGGGTCTGTCTTTGTTCCACCAAGTTCCAGAAGGAATCCTAGAAGAAATGTGAATATTCTCTTCTGCTTTGGAATTTAACTTTTAAGAAGTACCACAACATTGACATGTGATGTGTGTCTTAACTCTCCCTTACTTTTTGCCTAACTTGCCTGAATCACAGACATATTGAAGCCAAGACTGTCTATCATGATTCTGCATCTAGCAGAATGCTGTCCCTTCCAGCTTAGTTCTTGGTCCTTACTGAGAAACTAGAAAACTGAGAACTGCATTAGGATTGCCTGACAAACCTCGTGGCCTTCTATGAGAAGGTCACAACATTAATAGGCAAGGGTAGAGCAACTGACGTCATTTACCTGGACNAGAAAGATATGAACGTGCTGGAATGTGTCCAAAGGAGGGCCACGAGATTGATTAGAGGACTGGAGCACCTCTCCTACAAGGATAGACTGAGAGAGTTGGGGTTGTTCAGTCTGAAGAAGAGAAGACTCTGAGGGGACCTTATTGTGGCCTTCCAGTATCTTAAGGGGGCCTACAATAAAGCTGGGGAGGGACTTTTTAGGATTTTGGGTAGTGGTAGAACTAGGGGGAACGGGTCAAAACTAGACGTGGGTAGATTCAGATTAGACATTAGGAAGAAGCTATTCCCCATGAGGGTGGTGAGACACTGGAACGGGTTACCCAGAGAGGTGGTGGAAGCCCCATCCCTGGAAATTTTTAAGGCCAGGCTGGATGGGGCTCTGAGTAACCTGATCTAATGGGAGGTGTCCCTGACCATGGCAGGGGGGTTGGAACTAGATGATCTTTAAGGTCCCTTCCAGCCCTGATGATTCTATGATTGAAATTTTTCATGTACAACAAGCTGATACTGAGGAAATGCAAGGAAACCCCTCTGTCTTGGTGTGCTTCAAAGCAGTTGCCTCCGTCCAAAACAGCTGTGAGGGATTGCTGCTGTTAAAAATACTAAGATACAAGTCTCTCTGATGAAATGCAAAACAAAGATACAAAGACCATCACAATACTGCTTTAAGAGCTCTGCTCTTTAGGTATAGCAATAGGACTCATTCGCTGAAGAATCTGTGAAAATCAAGTGATTCAGTGACTGGCACATAAGATCTCACAGCCAAGGAGACAGGCAGAACGGTTATAGGGCAGGAAACTGGTGTGGGGAAACCAGAGCAGCAGGTGTGCAATTGGGCAGCACATACAAATGCCAGGTATGCAGGATATCTCCTAGACAGGATCTAATTTGTTACTGGATAAAAGCCAAATGCTGAGTCCTGTTCCCTGGGTCTTGGTCTTGTGTCAGGATCCATCGCTTTTTTCTAAAGGACCACAGGCTCTAAGTGCTCAGTTTGCTGAATGCAGCCTGCTGCTGTTAGCTGTCACCCATTCCCTTCGCAGCCTCTCCAGCCCTCCACAGAGAAATGTCCTTCAACATTGTCTGACATAGTTAATGCCTCTTGTCCTGCTTCCCTGGCTTACCAGCAGTCTTCCAGCTACCCTATATGTTCCATGATGTGCCTATCCTTTATCACATCTCCTGGCTTGCTTAATCACTCTCCAACTGGTTTAATTTATGCATGATTTTATATTAATTTAATTAATGCTTATCAGAAATTTTCACTAGAAGATTTTTCTGAAAAGCAGGAAAAAAAGCCCTAACCACTCTAATGCTTTTGAATCCAGTCCTCTGGATTTCACAGGACTGTCTCATCTATGGATTTTAGTATCTTTTGTACTATTGCTTTCAGCTGAAATACTGTTACATCCTTTAAGAATGGGATTGTATAGAACCAGCATCCACAATTTCACAGTTAGCACCTGTGAACAGATCTGCTTTTGTCTTTTTGTCTGTCCATATAGCCACCTGGAGAGATGTATTTTATAAGCAGTGAGTACTCTGGCGTATTTAAATAAGCTTTTGGGAATAGTTGGGAAGATATAAGCTGATTTGTGTGGAAAAGAAAAAGATGAGGTGACTGGTGCAGCCTGAATCCTTAAGCTGTGTAGGTTTATTATATTTAGCTAACTTGCAAAACATCTAAATGTTTTAAGTACGCCTTGAGAAGAAATAAACATAGTGTAATGTTAGCTAAGCAGTCAGGAGGAAGAAAACCTGCAATCAATAGAAAGGATGTTGTTGGAGACAATTTTTCAAGCAACAGGACAGACAGGAAAACATTTTAGTGCCCTGTTCTTTCAAGTTGCTTGAACCAAGAACTAATCCTGAAATAATTACACAAGACTTCTGTATGGGGAAGCCAGAAAAGAGAAGTTAAAAAGAGAGGCTTAGCACTGAACAGAAAGAGGCTTTAAAATCCATATCCACAGCACTTGTTTTACTGCAGCCAAAGATTTGCACAACTGGATTCAGAAAGAGCTGAAAACCTTTTCTCAAAACTTTGGCTGACACCAAGTCCTCTTCTTTGAAGACATACAGTTTATCATGACAGAGCTAAAATACATGTCTGCCCAGGAGCTGGTAGAGAAAAGGTAACAGCCAGTAGGTAGCTGCTGATTTAAAGAAATGCAATAACAATTTGTTCATAGAACAGATGAGGTGCAGAAATGGTATTTGACACTGGTTCAATGTTCTGACCACACTTTTTTTTTTTAATTGCCTGTACTGGCTGCATCATGTCATACTTGCAGAAGGAAATTCAATAAGCACTACTGGTATTAGTGGATATTTGTCCCTTCCTTATAAGAAAACAGACTCTTGCTTAATCATAGCCCATATTTATGTGATAAAAGTCTGAAAAAGGGCATCAGCTGTTTTCAGTTACTTACTAATTTGACTAACACTATGCAGACTCTTCTGTAGTTTTTTGCCCAGTTTTGTTCAAATGCCTCTTTGAGCATTCAAATGAGCTTCCAGTATTTCCATTGAAAGAATCTTCCACAGTCTAATTACATGAAAATATTTATTAATAACTTGTGTTTTCAGTTCCTTTCTAAAAATATCTAAAAAACCCCAAGCAAACAAGGATGACTTCATTATAAACAAAACACATTTCAAATATAACTCACATAATTCTATAGAATTTCCTTTTTTTTTTAGCCAGTCTGTTCTTTCATATAGATATATTGGCATTAAATTTGATTTTCCATATCTGAAAATACTTGGGTAGTGGATTTACAGGGATTTGGATTGTGATGTATCTTTTTTTGCTGCACCATTCTGATAAAAATGTGATTTGCTGTCATGTTTAACAAGATTAAGTGATCTTTGTTCAGTTTCTGTCCCTCAGTTCTTTCTGTGTAATTTAGAAGTTGGAATTTGAAAGAAAAAAAATAGACAACAAGAGAAAACATTAGTGCCTATTTTCCAGCAGCAGTAAGAGGGAGAATATGAACATAGCGATAATAAGCTCATAAGGGTAGCATCACCATGGTAAATTGTCAGAGTAACTCCTCAAGAGGGCATGGGGCTAAATTTAGAACACTACACAAGTGAGTCATTGATCGTTGCACAAGTAGCATGGTCTTCTGCTGTGAATATATCTACTGTGTTTTGCATACATGGGTATGCAATTTGGCAGGCATCTAATTATACAGTGGTGCAAATTATGTCTTATATTGTCACAGGTGAGATGGAGTAAACAACAACCCATGATGGATCTGGATGTTGGGGTTTGTTTAAGAACTAGTGAGATTGAAGCTTTTACCCTGCTTGATTTCCTAACACTGTCATTCTCTTCCTCCTCACCAACACTATATTCCCCAGGTCTCAATGTCCCTCCCCACAGGGAAGTGGCTGCTGGCCGGGGAAGGACAGACAAAACGCTGTCATGTGATTCTACTGCTCACAGGCACCAGCCTCAGGTGTTAGCAGTCAAGGCCTCTGGTCATTCCCCAGCACTTGTCTCCATGAAATCCTCTGATCTCCAGGGTCTTCTCCCACTTCCAGGATCTTTTCTTCAATCAGGATCTTTGCTGCCTTCTTTCTGTATCCTCCAGCTCCCATTTCCCAATCTAGATAGTCAATGTGCAGAAGCAAATGCATGATCAGCTCTTAGTTGGTAATTCTGTCTCATGTTTTTACTAGTTGGAGGAATCAGGACATGCAAGAGTTATTTAGTTCCAGTGTTATCAAAATTTGCAGCCACCCTGTACCGTTTGAAGCTAGCAGGTGGCAGGCTCTTGCTTGCTTATGAGTTCAAAAGTTCAGTTTCAGATAGTCACCCACTCACCTACAGACTTGTAATTATCTGTTGTCTGTCAGCATTCACAATCTAAGTTATCTTCACCTACTACATTTATTTGGAAGAAAAAATATGCTAAATCTTGATGGAAAAATAGCTTTTCTTTTTTCTGGAAATAAAGAATCTCAACGACTCTGATTGAGATTGTTGGTGACAGCTATTAGAATGATTGCTGCCTTAGTGAGATACTGTGCAATAAGGCATGCACTAGAGTTACTTGGTTACTGTTGCAGTGCAATGACTCTGAAGTAGAAAACAGGCTTTTTTTTTTTTTTTCCCAAATACACTATAAGCTGTCCTGAAACTAATTTCAAATTTTTGCTTTTCAATTTAGATAAAATCAATAGTAATTTCAGGTAACATTTAGAAGTTGTCCTTTCCTCTAAAATTTGTCATATTAGAGCATAGGTCAGACTTCTCAAATAATAGATTTCCAGTGTATAAGACCATGGCTAGCTTAGCTCATCTCTGAGTTGGGAAGAACTGGAGAGGGCTATGCTTTTTACTGGAACTCTTCTCCTTTTTCGTTTTTTTTTTTTTGGAATAGTCTTCCTAAAACTACCCTTTCTCTGATGATCCAGAGAAAAAAGAGGGAAAAAGGCCATGCTGCTCCCTGAAAATGCACAGAGTATGCAAAGTGTCAGGGTAGACATTGGCAGGGACACCACTGCCTAACTTACATATTTAAATGCATGAAGAAAGGTCACATACAACTCATACACAGCCATCACAGAGTTCAAAAGTGGAAAGTATATTCTCACAATTCCATTGCATTTTACCTTTGACTGTCAAAACCACTGTGAAAAAAAATGTGCTTTGACAACAGATATTTTTTCAGAACCTTCTGCCCTAAGTCACTATTTCAGTAGCTGACTATATAAAGTGATAGCATGAGACTAAAAAAGCTATATTCTACTTTTAATTCTGCAAACATAAATCTGGAATAGCTCTACAGAGGTTTGTGGAGCTATTTCTGATTTACTGTAGTGTAGCTGTGAGACAAATTGGCCCAAAGAGTATAGTTGTCTAATATTTTCTTCTGTATACTGCTTTATTACTTTGTAAACAGAGAAGCATACAGTTTCCTGTTACAGGGTGATTCAGTAGCTAGCTCCCCAAAACACTGTGATACCATTATAACCACACCAGCAGCCAGATCCATCCAGCTGATGGCTAACAGACTTTTCTTTCAACTTCTTGGTGACAGTTGCCACACACTGATTTACACCTGGAAAAGAACATACAGAAAAATACTTTGTGACAGCCCAACATTTAGATGATGTCTTCATTGATCTAATGCCACCATGGTTTGGAGCAGAAATTTGAAATTTGTCAGGAAAGTAGTCTCTACATTCAAAATGTGTTATTCCAACAGAACTGATTGTAATCATAGAATGCCAGGTTGGAAGGGATCTCAGGGATCATCTGGTCCAACCTTTCAAGGCAAAAAAAAAAGTTTACATGAGATGGCCCAGCACCCTGTTGTGCTGAGTCTTAAAACTGTCCAATGTAGGGGAATCCACCACTTCCCTTGGGAGACTGTTTCAATGTTTAATTGTTCTCATTGTGAAGAACCTTCCTCTGGACTCCAATTGGAATCTCCCCAGGAGCAACTTGCATCTATTCCCCCTTGTTTTTTCCATGCGACTCCTTGTAAAAAGGGACTCCTTCCTCTTGGTAGCCACCCTACAAGTACTAGTACATGATACTAAAGTCTCCCCTAAGCCTTCTCAAGGCTGAACAAGCCCAGATTTCTCAGCCTTTCTTCATACAGTAGTCTTCCAGTCCCCTGATCATCCTCATGGCCCTTCTCTGGACCCTTTCCAGCCTGTTCTAGTTTCTTGTTATCTTGAAAAAGGAGAAAAAGAAAAATAATTGGAGATTGCCAGGCACATCACAGGCTTAAGGGAGCTTTGCAGATACACTTTTAAAAAAGGTCCAACCACAATGGATGTTTTGTACAGTAAATGTTTGCTGCAGACTGTTACAATAAAGACCTTGAGAGTTGAAATCATGATGCTGAATGAAGGAGGCAATATCCTCTATCTTAGTACTTCTGTGACTCACATTTTCACAGACTGGGCAGAAGAAGGACCAGGAATGACAACAGGGCTTTGAGGTTTCCTTGCCCTAGTATTGTTAAGATCTATAGGGTTCAAATTCTATAATAATAAGAATTTTCCTTAGAATAGTGGGTAATAGAAAGATTGTAGGGGTAAAAGTTTCAGTTTGGTCAAAAAGAAAGTTGGGTCAGGCAGTTGGGATGAGCAAGAGGATGGTACTTGCTGAGGGGAAGAGTCTGGGTGAAACCAGGGCAAGTGAAAGGACAAGGAAAACAATGCTGAGGGCCAAGCTGGGGAGACCTCCTGCTGACTTTACAACTGTAAAAATGCTCTTTTAGCATAGTGCCTGTTTTCAAGTTCTGGCTTCTGCTTATGTAACTTTAGGTCCATTCCCTTCTGATGTATTTTGAGACGTAACTGCAGCTAAACTTGTTGCCATAGTATTCGACACCCATATGCTGTGTATAGTTTATTACTGGGGTTTATAATATTTCCCTTGTAAAATTACTGGTAGATTAGTATTGATATCAGAATTGCTTATGCAGTAGTAGTGAAAATCAAAACAGTCTCACTGACATATGGACTTGGCTGTTAGGCCTACTGGGTGTCACTCAGGCAAGCTCAATGAAGCTAAAAAAAATTTCTGATTAATGAGTGTACACTCTGGATAGGATCTGTGCATCCTCTTTCACAACATCTTGTTTGATGCCCTGATTTTACCAGCACTTCAGGACATGTAGTTGGGAAATACTGTTTACTCTGTGCTCCCAAGAGCCTGACATAAAAGCATCTTGCTCGCTGCACACAATTTAGCATATATGGAAATTTTCACTGAAATGGAGAAAAATGGTTGATCTGGGATTATCTTAAGAAGAATGCATGCAGCCACGTGCTGAAGCGGGTCAGGTTCTAATAATGCCTATAAATCTTATATTTTAAAACACAAAAGCAGCCAAGCACTGGGTAATTGCAAATCCATGTGAAAGAAAAGAAAGGTTCAAAAAAGAAGAAAGAATTGCTTGCTCCAAAATGACAGTTCTATGAAATATTGCCTTTTTGGGTACATCATTTCCTGAATGAATGAGTTAAAGTTTGTAGGGAGAGGTAATGTCTTTTTAAACTGGAAAACCAGATAGACTTTCAGGTTCATAAGCCCTTCTTTAAATATGAAACAGAAAACTTCAAAGCTGAACACAATCTGAGAACAATTATTAGAAGAACGTGATAAAGTAGTAGTCTAGGGGGGGAGGAGAAGATGTTAATTTGACAGTTGTTTAAAAAGGTGGTATGTAAGAAAATGGAATGTAAGAAAATCAGATTGTATTTCTGTCAAAGCTATGATTTCTAATACTGAGTAGAGCTAGTAATTTTAGTTCTAAAGACCATCTTTTGGAAGCACTTTGTATACAGGAGAGATGTCTCCTTTGGTGGTGAGAACAGGGAGGTTAGTACCCAAGAAGAAATGTCTTCCTCCTGGTTACCTGGGTATTTTGATCCTTCATGAACTGTCTGTGTGTGCTCCTTTTTAATGTTCAGTGGTAATTTCAGCTGTGTGGTTACATGTGGACATCTGGTGCATTGAATCAATAGATTACACTGCAGGAAGCACAAATGTAGCAGCTAGTGATTTTCATGGCACTATTATGGGAGCATTAATTTTGAGCTGTGATGGTGTAGTGGCAAATTCTAAGTTTGTTTATGGACATTGGTCATAAGCAGGAGGTAGTCCTAATGATGATTTTAGGCAGGTGGGAGGGATGTCTGAAGGATTTTTTTCATATTAGAAATCATAAAATACATTATCCATCTCTAGCAGGCCTACCTTTCTTACATCCTTCAGATGCAAGGTCTGGACCAGTACTTCCCACATCACTTTGCTTCCTTTCGTTTTCTTTAAGGCGTAGAGCCAGAGAGGAACCAAATGTTGTGTAGGGCCATACCCAGTTGTCCTTCAGATATACCATTTCACAAGACCCCCCCATCTAGAAGTTCTGCTTCCCTAAATTGCTTGTACGACAACTGTGCAGGTCCATGAAGGTAAGCAGTTGAGAGAGAGAGAGCAGAAGCTGTACCTCATGTTCAATTTTTTCAAAACTGCATTGAATTACCAGTTCTGCTGGCAAACCTAACATTGCATTATTCTGACAAATAAAATATGATTGTTTTCCAGGGATAAACTAAGCAAAGACAAGATGATAAAGCACAAGAAAATGTTCAAGAAGCATAGTTGAGTACTCCTTAAAATTCAGGGTCATGTTCTGCCCTTAGGTAAATTAATGCACAATGTTTGTGTAAATCATTATATAAATATATATTTATCTCAGGCCATAAATTTTCCTTCAATTTAGACAGATTTATTTTTCTTGCAGGCTGATTGTCTACCGCTTTGGACTCTTATGTAAGTAAGTTCCAGATCTGTACTGCTGCTATTTGCCTGTACAGCAGTGCGAGAAATTTGGAAGACAATTCATTGTTTAGGTGAAGATTTTTTCTTTTCTGGAAAATCCTCCAGGGGTATAAGGCAGGTACAGCACTGGGTCACAGAATCATGGAATCACAGAATGATAAGTGTTGGAAGGGACCTCTGGAGATCATCTAATTGAACACCCCTGCCAAAGCAGATTCACCTTAAGCAGGTTCCACAGGACCTCATCCAGGCAGGTTTTGAATATCTCCAGAGAAGGGGACTATGTAACCTCTCCGGGCAGCCTGTTCCAGTGTCAGCCTCAAAGTAAAGAAGATTTTCCTGATGTTCAGACAAAACTTCCTGTGTTCCAGTTTGTGCCCATTGCCCCTTGTCCTATCACTGGGCACCACTGAAAAGAGACTGGCCCCATCCTCTTGTCACATGCTCTTCAGGTATTTATAAGCATTGCTAATTTCCTCTCACAGCCTTCTCTTCTCCAGCCCCAGGGCTCTAAGACTTTCCTCATAAAAGAGATGCTCCAGTCCACTTATCATCTTTGTAGCTCTCCACTGTGCTCTCTCCAGTAGTTAGTTGTTTCTTTCAAACTGGGGAACCCAGAACTGGACACAATACTCCAGATATGGCCACACCAGGGCAGAGTAGTGGCGGGCGAGAACCTGCCTTGACCTACTGGTCATCCTCTTCTTAATGCACCCCAGGATACCGTTGGCCTTCTTGGTCACAAGGGCACATTGCTGGCCCATGGTTAACTTCTTGTCCACCAGAACTCCCAGGTTCTTCCCCACAGAGCTGCTTTCCAGCAGGTCAACCTCCAACCTGTACCAGTGTATGAGGTTATTTGTCCCCAGGAGCAGGAACCTGTACTCGCCCATGTTGAATTTCATGAGGTTCCCCTCCACCCAACTCTCTAGCATGTCCAGGTCTAATTAAACAGCAACACAGCCTTCTGATGTGTCAGCTACTCCTCCAGGTTTTGTATCATCAGCAAACTTGCACTCTGCCCCTTCTTCCAGGTCATTGATGAATGTGCCGAGCAAAACACCTCTTGCATACCAGTTTGGAAGTGGGAAATAGAAGAAAGGATGGCTGGAGAGCTCTCTTGTCTAATAGAGACATGGACTATAACTAATTTATATGCATATTGAGTAAATTTTCAAAGAACTTAGATCAATTACTGCTCAAGTCCTATTTTTATATCTGACTTCTGAGTCTGAATGTTGGTAATATGAAATCTTTTCAGTGTTTCTCCTTGTATCTAAGTGTACAGTTTGGAACTAGCCTAAAGCTACAAAAGGTAGTCTCTGGAGTAGCACTGGAGACGACCTGTGTCATATTCTTCTCAACCCTGTTACCCAACCTATGCTTGCCTAAGAATGATGCCATTGAATGAACACTGTGAAAGGATTACAGGAAAGCAGGAAGAAAAATAAAGAATTACTTTCTAGAAGTCATGGACATTCATAAACCTCAGGAATAGACAGAGGATATGTGGGAATCAATTCGGCAGGAGTTTAATTTTCATCTGTGTGTAGGTGTTTTTGGACTGTAGGAGGAATACATAAGAATGGTTTCATAATCATAAGAAATTTGGCTGTAGGATGACATGCTGATAGAACAATTCATTTCTGGTTTTACTCAGATTTTTCACAAACGTAAGCAATATGTTTACATGCACAATGAAAATAGAAGGCACAATTTTCCCAGTTTTGGTTGAGGATAAGTAAATGTATACAATGTGCAATGTTAATTATAGCTTCACAATGTGCATCACACTTAAAATAACTACTATTCTTGTTTCATTAGCACAATAACCATTCATATATAGGGCTTAATTGACAAAAAAGTAGCAGAACCATTCTTGTAGGCTATTTTATTTTTTAAAAGCATTTTTGAAAAGAGATAATACTGAAAAGATTAACATATACTGAAAAATAAGAAGCGATGCAATGATTGTTCTATCATTCTTGAGACATTTTAGCTAAAAGGTATACTTGCTAAAACACACAAAAAAACCCCCCCAAACAAAACAATCCTATAACTGTGTTATAAAACTCAGAAAGAATAAATTATTATAGTTTGTCCTTTTCCTACAATAAGGAATCAAAACAGAATTGTAGCTAATCTTGAGGGATTTTATTAAATCAAAAAACAGAATGGGAGTTTTGAAGGTGATAAATGATAGAGGACTGTCAAAGACATGCAGTGCAAGTAGACTTCTGTCAGCTGCAACTGAGAGCAACGCATCTTGATCTTATACGGGTTTAATAATGGAACAAATAGCCCTGACAATATATTCAATTCTAGAGATGAATCTGGTCACTAAGAGGATAGAACTACCTCTGGAAAATTTTGAATTAAGAACTCTCATACCCCAGTTACTGACTGACTTCCAATTTTTTGCTCATCAACATAAATGATGAAATTGTGTGGCAGGACATGTCCCAAGGGTCAAAGACCAAGGTAAGCTGCAGCTGACTCACTAACAAGGAGATAGCAAGATAGAGAAAGAATGAAGACTGGTAAGATTAACTGTGGTCTGACCAAATGTCACTCATGGAAAGAGTGGCTTGAGATTTAGGAAGATTTAGGGCTGTGCTATTTTTTTTTTTTTAAAACGACAAAACTAAAATAACCCTCTAGTTATCATATATTTCCTCATGGGCTAAAACTCCAGTGGCTAAGAAATATCTTTTACTAAGATTCTTTCTCTTGCTTGTCTGACTCACGGAACTAAAACTCCACAATCAGAGTAGATTGTAAAGTAGGTATGTTTATTCGGCACTGGGCGCATGGGGGCTAATGCCACCAAAAACGTGTACAAAAATCTCTCAGAGAATTACTTCTTTTTATACAATCAACTAGTGCATATTCACAAGATTTCGAAATACACCCATACATATTCATGACCTGTCCCCGCTTCTCATGCTAATCAGGCTCCTCCCATCTGCGGCTGCGCAGTGTCTTCTGGTGGTGGTCACAGGGGGTCGCTGGGGGTCTCAGGGATGAAGATACGCTGGTCTTCCTCACTGAACTCTATCCGACCCCGAGGTTCCGCACATGTCTGGTGTCCATTTGGTCTTGGCCCAAGGCTCTGATCTAGCCCAAACCGGCCACCTGGGATGAGGTCCTTTGTTCTCAGGGAGTATCTCCACTACATTCTGATAGGTAATTACTCAAAAGCAGTAAAGCGACAACACAAAGCAAGGGAAAATTAGTAGAGCAATAATGCAAAGCAAGGGAAAGTTACAAAATGTTACTTTTGGGATGGCTTATGCAGGGGAGCAAATGTACTTCCTTTTCCCATATATCAATAGTAAACTCAAGCCTATGTATCAATAACAAACTTAATCCTATGTATCATGTCAGCCTGGACATTTGTTGGAAAACTCAGAAAGGGCAGAGCATGAGGTGGACTCTTGAGGATTGTGTGGAAGTGAGGAATGACTTGAGTAGCAGAGAGGCTGCTTCCAGAGTGTTGCTCTGAGGAAAAGGTGCTGGAGATAAAATGTGTGCCAGAGTGTTTTCTAGAGATACAGGTTTTAGGACATGAAATTCAGTGGTTAGATACACTTTCAGTGAGTCTCAGACCAGCACTGAATGTAACTGATCACAGAATCACAGCATGGTAGGGGTTGGAAAAGACCTCTGGAGATCATCTAGTCCAGCCCCCCTGCCAAAGCAGATTCACCTAGAGCAGGTCACAAAGGAACACACCCAGGCAGGTCTTGAAAGCCTCCAGAGCATGAGGTAGACTCTTGGGATAAGTATGTCACACAATGTATGTACAATAAGAAACATTGCAAATAAAATTATATCAAGCAGAGATCTCACCAGAATAACAATGTTAGAAGGCAGATGAGCCTAAAAGGGTCCTATGTAGCTGAAAGAGAGGTATGGGCAAATGTAGAGCTTGTCAGATGACTTAATATCTGGTTCAGCCAGGATAAGTACACTCCTAAATTATGTCCCTGAGTTGCCTAAATGTCTATGCAATCAGTCAGATCATCTCTATGGCTTTAGGTTAACTTTGCATCTGCTTCTAATACAGCTGTTGTCTAACCTTGTATACATGATAATCACTTATATAGGAGCTTGCTAAGCAAAACTACAGAAACTTCCTTTGAGGATTAATCTTCTCTTTGGTCAGTTTTATAGTTTTATTTGGGCTTTTTTTTTCACTCGGGGAAATTATATTAGCTTTTGATAAAATCAAAATATCTCTGTCAACCGCTATTGATCTCCATAGGCTTCTTAATGAGAAGATTGGTTTTGTTGTTAAGGCAGCTGGGCAGACTGACAGAATAATTTAGAACTCATTTCAGAGATTTCTAACTAATTGCATGAAGTGACACTGTCTCCAGCTGACCACTTATTTTCTCCTGGTTTCCACATCTTCTTCAGCTTTTGGTGTTGTGAAATTATTTTGCATTTCTGTAACTTACTGGACACTAATCTCATTGCACTTCTGCTGAAATCAATCAGGAACATATTATGGTTCTGCAGAAGAATATAAATAACACAATCCACCCACAAGCATTTCTTTATATAAAGCATGTCCTTCCTTACCTAGTGACTTGACAGCTAGTAAAAAATCAAAATATTTATTTATAACAAATTGAGTAAGACCTAACTATAGAAGTGAACAGAGGTCAAGCCAAAGTGTTTTTTAATAAGAGGCTCATAATTTACTGAAATTCTGGAAATTCCAACAATTTTGTTCTGCATTATTTCTTGTTTCAATTGACAATGGTCCCTATATTTATATTCTTCCACAGTAAAAATGTTTATGATTTAGTAACTATTTTGGGGTATGATTTTTGTACATCTTGTATATTTCTCAACATTTTGTAAAGTTTCAGCCTTTAAAACTGTTACAGCAACCTACAGTTTTTCCAAAAAGTGTGGTATTGTAATGTAGTCATAGTATTTAATATTCTTTTGTTACTAACACAGCTAGAGTCATTATGAAATGATACGGTGACAGTATTAAATACTGTGATAATTCAGCTTTTTTAGAGATGAAATAATATGATTCTTTGTTTGTTATAAACAATTATATTGCAAATCCATAATATTCAGCTTCAAGTAAGAGTAATTTACAGAATAGCATAACATAGAAGAATGAATAATCACACCCATCCTTCACATGAACATTTGAAGTGACACTGATTGCAGTAGCATTCTGTCTCCCATAATCTTCCCTAAATAAGATGAAAAGAGTTACATTTTTTTGTGATTCATAAGGTTTGGGGACCTGGATATCTAGCTTGAACTCACACACTATTACCAGAGTTGTCTTGTAGGTATCATGGTGCAAAATAGCCTGCTTAAAAGAGCAATTTGGTTCTTAAGTGAACTCAAAATCTCCTAAGTGCCTGTCTCTTTCTATTGTCCATAAAGAAAGCATAGAACAGCTACATTCCTAAGTGGGAATCTCAGAAGTGCGCCCCAACTTGGATTGACTAAAACATGCAGGCAACATACCTTTCTCTTTTAATGTATTTTGCAATTGTACAACGTAAAACTTCTGTATTTAATGCTGCTCTGATATAGACAAAAATGTATTTCTGGTAAAAAAGCCCAAGGCTTATCAGAGGAAACATTAACAGTTTGAAAAGCGTGTAAAATACTTCAAATAAACCTCGACTAAAATGGAGACTCTACTTGTCATCTACTTCTGAATTTGTAGATCAAAGAATGGAAGGATGCTTCTTAAATACAATCTGCCTTCCCTAGCTTAATTCAGGAGCAATCTCTATTTAAAGATATTAGTAGGTTGGATTCTACTATAGTAAAGACCTTCTGGGGATTTTTTTTATGAAGCAACAGGAAGTTAAATCTTCATAAAGCCCAGGTGGAAGTTGTTCAAAGATGCTTTTGACAAAGGGGTCCTAGCTTCCAGTAGGTTTAATAAAGATGTGAATTTCTCTCATTGCCTGTTCAATGAAAATTTTTCATGAATATCACATTTACTGCCATTGCTCCCAACCCTTCCAACTTACTTTCCTTTTTCAGAAAATTATTTTCTAGATCTCTTGAAAGGAGGAGGGCATCACCAGCTACTTTCTTTAAATATACTGGTTTTGTGCTATCCTTTATATGACAGAGCAACCCCCAGGCTTTGGAAAATCATATTCAGTTCCTTTACCTTACTGGAAAGCACAGCGCTCTGACCTCCAGGCTGCAGGCTACTTTAAAATGAGAAAGAATTTGAGGGTGTCCATCCCCACCTTGCCTGTCAAGGCAGAGCCACTGTGTAGAAAAAAAAATCACTATTTATTGTTCCAGAGGAGAAAAAGGCTTCCAAGAGCATGTGTTATTCTAAAATGTGTTGGGGCTTATTTGTAAGGGGACCACTAGAGTCTTGTGCTCCTTTCAGTTGGGATGAGTCTATTTTACTCAATTGAGCATATAATGGAGTTACCTTACCACTCAACATATTGGCATGTGTAGTTTCCATTTGAGGATCCATCTGTCCTCCAACATTGCCCATGGATCATATGGCTATATCCATTCTGAATAAAGCCTAGCCTTGATGTAGGGTTGCACTGATTTTCATATAATCATAAAATGGTTTGTGTTGAAAGGAACCTTAAAGATCATCTAGTTTCAACCCCCCTTGCCATGTGCAGGAACACATCCCACTAGATCAGATTTCTCAAAGCCTCATTCAACCTGGTCTTGAACACTTCCAGGCAGGGGTCATCTACAACTTCTCTGGGCAACCAGACAATTTTCTCTCATTTGCTTTGCTTGGGACTAGCCTCTCCTGGAGTAAGCTAGTTTGAAGAGCCCAAAATTGTGTGAGTGAGCTAACCAACATTGGGGACAGGCAGGAATCCAGTGCTGAAGTTTGCTTCCTGGCCCTCTTTAATTAAGTATGGTAAATGCACTCTGAGAGCTTAACTCCAGAGTCTGAGTTCTACTGCAGGCACATCATTCCTTTCACATGTTAAACCTCACTGAATTCAATAGGACCCCTGTATGCAGCTCTCATTCAGACACCTCATAAGTCAGCATCAATCAGACTGAATTCTGTTAGGTGACAGGCAATAGGAAGATCATTGCCAGTGTAATGAGAAGAGGGGGAAAAAAAAATCCCGGAAAGGAGAGTTATTAGTAATCTGCCCTTAGTAATGCTAAAAGTCAAAGTAAAACTGCTCAATGGGATCACTTATTTGAGAGGAGCTGCCTGGATAAAAATAGATTCCTCATTGATAGTCAGATCATTGAGGCTCCAAAAAAAGAGACACTATTGAAAATGTTCCTGCAAACTGGCTTTATTTGGCATCTGACTGACTTGTGGGAGCCCTGAAGCTACGAGCAGCTTCCTGCCTGCCAGTCCTGGAAATGCTTTAGATATTACAAGCAGTAAACACCACCCAGTGGGAAACTCCAGAGTAATGTTTTATATTGATTACATGCTAACAGCAGGGAGACACTTGACATGGACTTTCAGAAGTTGCATGTGTGACCTGAATACCTTTCTCTAATAACAAACAAGATACTGAATCTAGGACACTATACCATCCTGACAAATAAAGGGGGCTTAAAATTATATTCACACTCCCTCCAAACCAGTGACAGTATCGTGGCTCTGAAAAGCCTGAAATTATTCCTGATAGTCCTTCAAGTCAAATTAATTCCATTAAAGTCAACAGTAAATCAGATCAATGGGATTTGTGTTTGAAATTTTGTATGTTTGTCAGGTGGTAAAACTTATTCAATTTTTTGATAGTTTTAATACATAGATTATGTATTTTATATACTTATTTAAAAAACCCAACGATACACACACACACACAAACCCCCAAACAAGCCAAGATAAACTTATAATAGGTTTGACAAGAATATAGTAAAGTGAATTGAATTCTGGCTGACAGGTGTAAATTGGTAACTGACTCAATTTCTCAGTAGCTCTGGATATTGTTACAAGGGACAATGTTCTTGTTCCGTAGAGAATAGAAACTTTCACAGGGAACTCTAATGTTATGATTATTTGTATACATGCATGGTTCAAGTTTTGCTAGCTAGTAATGCTCAGTATTTCTAAGAATCGACGTGAATAAATTGATATAGAGCTTAGTGACAGAATATTTATATGTGTGCAGTATGAGATTTCCCTTGTTTTTTGTCTTACCAGTATCAGTCATTCATTTATATTGCATTTAGCAGTAATAATGGAATCTCAGCTACATTTCTGTGTGGAAATCTCTTAGAAGGCCTTTTCGTGAGTTTGTTTGGTTTGGGTTTTTAAAAAAAAATGTTTCTGGTGTGCTTTTCATTGGTGCTCTTTTATAGTTTTCTCCCTGCTCTGGACACTGCGTGCCTGGTGTTTTTCTGTTTAATAGTTCTAGCTGCAATTCTTCTGCCAAGTCTGTTAGAAGGGGCTGGGTTTAATTGTCCCTCTGAAGGAATCATCTTGAGTCCTGGCAAAACCCTTGGAAACTAAGTGAAGGGGGAGGCTGCAGTGGGAATACCCTTGATGGTTGAGTTCCAATGCAGGCCTGCTGCTATGAGCTATTCTTACAAGTATCAACTGCAAGAGACTAAGAAAATATTTGAAAAGAAATAATAAACTATGGAAAATCACAATAATAATACTTCATAAGAACTGAAGAATACTCACTTTAGCCTTCATTTAGTGCTGTGTTGCTCACAAAATTATATATTAAGTCAGCCACTCCCCTCCTCCAGTTCACTGAGGGCTGTTGAAAACCAGTAATTCAGCAGCTCCATCATCTGGTTGTATGAAGCTTCGGGGAAGCTACTTGAAGTGAGTACACTTCTGATGCCAAGGGCAGAAGCTGTCAGCTTCCTGCTGCTTTGTGTAATGACTGCTCAAGCAAGCTCAGCTCTGCCCTCCACCTCACAACGTGTGCTTGCTTACCTTGAAGCAGCCTCTACACCTTTTCAGCTTGCGTGCCACCTCTCTATAACACAATCAAATCACATTTTTAGGAATGATTCAAGGGTCTACAGGGTTCTTAACTGAGTCCTTGACACTAGGTAGAACCATGTCCTCAGCTGCAGCTTCCTCAGACTGATGCACTCACCCCATTCAGCGGTTCCTGACTGTGTTTCCTTATCAGGCTAGGTGCCTCATAGCTTCTAATCACATGTGTATCCTGTCCTTTCATTTTCTGGCATTACTCGAATACTTTTTTTTTCTCTAACTCAAAAGTAACTACATTTTAACCCAATTAAATTCAAATAATCTCAGTGAGGAACTTCAGTGAGCTATGCTACTTGCTGATTCTCCTCTACACCCGTCTGATGTTGCCAAGAAACGCCAGTTGGGAGGCTTTTAATACTGTACATGAGTAAGTATTGCTTTTTTATTGGATCAGATTCTCTCATGCATATTGCAACCTTTGAAAAAGTTCTTTATTATGTGAATTTCAATTATCATCATAGTACTTAATTATACCAGAACAGTGAACAAGCTTGTTCTCTAGATACAACTGGTTTTGCACACAATGGTTCAGAAAGATTGTGAAATGAATAAAAGTATTTTTTTCATAACTTTAGAGTCAGAAGTGGTAGAGTGCCATTTTCTCAAGCTTTCTCAAAATATTGACTTCTGAGAAAAAAAGCAGGGTAACAAATGAAGCTTTCAAAGGCCTGCAAATGATCAAAACAAGAGATGTCTCACTGGGGCTCTTTGATATTCTTAATTATAAGAGTCACTATCATCTCATATCGTGAAATATATCATCTTTAACAAGAAATCTGGAAGCTAACTACTTAAAAGCAAGTGAACATAAATGTAAAGCTTGCCAAAGATAAATGTAGTTCCTTTTTTCTGAGTTTGTGATAAGAATTCATAGATTATGGGGAAATTGGGGTGTTTGTGGCTTTAAGCAAGGGTTAAATCAAGCTTTTTACTATATGTAGTTCACTGAAGCATACATTTTGGTTGCTTGGAATCAATGGGGGTAAAATTTGCAAATTATATATGGTTTTTATTTTAATCAGGGAAGGAGGCATATGTACTGTCAGTAAGAGCCCCTCTACACGTGCCTTTGTGCAGGAGGACTTGGAAATGCTCACCCGAGTTGAGGGATACCCTTGATTCAATCTCCCTGACATTTTGATTGGCAACCTAAACCTCCCACTACCTACATGTCTTAGTAAATCAGGATGTTATAAACTTCTTGCCAGGTTTTGTTCAAGGGAAGGGAATTTAATATGTGTTGGGGTCAACCTGAGGCTCTGTAGTAAAATCCACATCCTTTGCTGGATCTCTTTGACTCCATGCCCCATGCCTCCTCAGTCCCCAGATCTCAGGGCAGCCTCTTAAGCTGGCTGTTCCTACCTGAGCTCAAATTTACGTTGATCCATGCAATGTATGCCTCAAATACTGCTTCTTGCCATCAAAGAAGATTCAAATAACTGCATCTGTCAAAACCAGTCATCCTAAGCTCCCTTTATAATTAGCAGAGAGATGCATTCCTAAGTCTGACTCATCCTAAAGTGAAGGTGTATACCAGATGCAAATAACAAAAATGCCCATNTTCCAATCCCTAACATTCTGTGATTCTGTGATTCTCTCACCTATCTCAGACCTTCACTGTGGGATGGGGTGAACTATGTTCAGATAAGCATATGTCTCTACAGTTAGTACAATAATGGACTGGGGTGACTAGCTCTGATACTGACATTTTCATTGGAAATACGTACACAAATATGCACATGAACAAGTCCATACTATGAAGCCTCAGAACCAAGAATTGGCTGCTGGCCT
This sequence comes from Brachypteracias leptosomus, assembly GCA_013401335.1. Classification (NCBI taxonomy): domain Eukaryota; kingdom Metazoa; phylum Chordata; class Aves; order Coraciiformes; family Brachypteraciidae; genus Brachypteracias; species Brachypteracias leptosomus. Next base: position 9,312 of record VYZX01016158.1, on the reverse strand, counting down.
AGTTTTATTAACAGTATTGGCCATAGCTGGATTGACTGGCAGCCAAGGATCTCCAAGTGCCCAGACTCACTTCACCTGTAGAGAAGGCAGATGAGGTCCAACAGCCTTGACCTTTGTTCTGTTAAGGAGAGGCTGCAACTAAAATGTCGTCTTCAGGATAACATACAGAGGTTTTTTTAGTTAGAAACAGCAGGCTTTGGGGATCCTTGCAGTTAGGGACTCTCTGGTCTGTGATGAGTTTAGTTCAGACCTTTCTAGTGATGATGCAAATACATAAAATAATAAAATGAATAAGACATTGACTGAATGGCACAACAGTGGACAATCACCTGGAAATTAAGGTTATCTCTATCTCCAGCAAATAGCAGGATGTTCTTCTCCCACTCTATTCTGCCCTGGTAAGGCTATATCTAGAATATTATGTCCAGTTCTGGGCTCCCCAGTTCAAGAGAGACAGAAAAATACTGGAGAGAGTCCAATGCAGGGCTACAGGGATGATTAAGGGACTGGAACATCTCCCTTACAAGGAAAGGCTGAGAGCCCTCGGGCTATTTAGCCTGGAGGAGAGAAGGCTGAGAGGGAATCTGGTCAATGTTTATAAATATCTGAAGAGTGGGTGTCATGAGGATGGGGCCAGACACTTTTCAATGGTGCCCAGTGATAGGACAAGGGACAATGGGCACAAACAGGAACACAGGAAGTTTCACCTCAACATGAGGAGGAACTTCTTTCCTTTGAGGGTGATGGAGCACTGGAACAGGTTGCCCAGGGAGGTTGTGGAGTCTTCTTCTCTGGAGACTTTCAAAACCTGCCTGAACAAGTTCCTGTGTAATCCGCTCTAGGTGAACCTGCTTTGGCAGGGGGGTTGGACTAGATGATCACCAGAGGTCCCTTCCAACCCTGACTATTCTGTGATTCTGTGATTTTGTGAAATAGGAAGCAATCTGTGAAAGCTATGAATAATCTTGTTTTCTCTCAACACAGGGTCCTGAAATAGACTCTGCTTTGGGAGCATTACTTGCTACTAAGAATTTGAGACAAGAGTCTTACTTGGAGTGAATGGGAGTCAAGATGCTGCTTAGAAGGGAGATGACCTCAGTATGAAGCTCAAAGCAAATGGAAAAAAAAGGCTCAGATGGGACCTCAGTTCTAGAGGTAATGGTAGAAGAGAAAAAAAAATCTCAAGAAATATTTAAATAAGCAAAAAGTAAGAATTAATTTTTTAGAATGAAAATCATTTTACTACTTACTTTTTTGTACAGCAAGTTCGAAGAACTCTCATTATTTTGTTTCTTTTGGAGCCAAGGGTAACAGAATCAAAATGTTATGTTCAATGCAATCCCTGGGAGGTAATTGAAATATAATTGCATTTTTATGAGATGTTTGGATTTTAACTTGCATTTATTTTGTTTTAAGGTACTTGTGTGTTCTAAGAAAAGAAATTAGTCCTTTTAGAAAAGGACTTTAAGTAAAGTTACTGAGGTTTATCCTTTTAAATTACTTTTACAGACTTCAATGGAGAAAGTCTTTTTGTTCATTGCCCCTAATCTATAGTAATAATAAATAAAAAAATCACTCTTCTTCTATTTTTTAATTATCATTTGTCATGAACTACTGAGACAGCTTTAGTTCCAATTATGGATAATTATGGAGCTAGTACAGACACTCAAAGGTAGTTCAACAATGGCTTGAGCAAAATAGAACAGAGCAGTACTGTGATAGGTATATATCAAATCCTCAGCTGAGAGATGGCACAAAACACTCAGATGCCCACTGCAATTGCTGGAGACTTTTTTGCATCACACAGTGCTTTTACACAATTCACTTTTGTTGGCTACATTTTTCCTTCACTGGGGAAGATATGAAAATTCTAGAGGAATGAAAAAAAATCATTCCTACTTTCCAAGCTAAGTCCTGGATAACAATGCTAATTGTCTGAAGTTTTGAGTGTCCTATGTAGACAAGGAAGCACTTGAATGGTTCAATTAATAGACATTGGCATGAACGCTTCAGACAGGATGGATGACTTGTTCCCTGGAGGTGTCTACTGCCCTTAAGTTCCTGTCCAGGGAGACCTGAAGCACAGCTGAGGTAACTGAGGTTAAGTATGGTGAAATCCACTCTTAGTCTTCCAGTATAGCCAGGTTTTCCAACCTGCAGGGGCAGTCTCTTTATTTTATTTATTGCTTCATCTCAGGTAAGTTAAATGCATGTCAAGGATTTGTTTTTACTTCATGTTTCCTTACTTTGGGAAATTATGTTGACATCTGTTATCATCTCTAGTCAGTTTTAAAAAAAATTATCAAACAAGCCCTTCAGCTTTCCTTGATTTATCTGACAAGGGGCAGACTACCTCAAATGGATCAACCTTTCTCACCCACTTTATTTAGCATCACACTGGCACAAGACATTGACTTTCTCTGTTTCCAAGACTGAAGTTCCTCATCACCTATGTAAAAGGAATAATAAGGTATTTTTCCTTTTTATCTAAGAAAGTTTAAATTAAACTATGCCTCTGGCTTTATCACAGACAAGGTTCATTTAGGACAGCAGATAAGGTCCGGTGTTTGAAGAGTATTAATTATAGTTGGATGATGCAAGTTCAGATGATAAAACCTGGCTGCAGCAAGCTAATTTTTACACAAGGTCTTATCTTGTCATGCTCTAGGGGAAACAAAAAATGGAACACTGAGGTATTCCCCTTTGGACAATCCAGACAATCCCAGACAGCTGTTAATAAATGTCACACTCAAAATCTTCTAATGAGAGAACACATCATATAACTAAGGATGATATATCTCTAATTTACTGTAAGAGATGCATGCTGTTACATCACAAAACCACAGTCAACTCAGAATTACCTAATCTGCAGGCAAGGTTCACAGGAGAAACCCTTCATTAACGCAAGAAGTGATACCAGATGATTTCCTCAGAGCAGAAGTCCTCAGGATATAATTTTATTGCAACAAGAAGTATTTTAACCAAATCCTTCAAAGATCATCAGTATTGTTGACCCTTGTTGTTTAGTATTATGTGTGGTCAATTTTTAAACTAAACTATACTCAGGATGAAGGACAAGCTCAGATTTTCGTTACCAGAGCATTCTTATGTGAGGGGCTCATGGTTGTGGGGGAATAAGACGTGATGACATTCTGCTGCACCAACATAACTTAATTCAAAAGTAAACTAGAAACACAAATCTTTGGGAAAACAGGGGTTGCCAGCTTTCCATCAGTGGCTGGATTACCTGGTCTCCTGTTTTCACAAAGTCCAAGTTGCATGGATGAAAGTAGTCATCCACAGATGGACAGACAGATATATGCACATACCTAAATCGTGGTTGCCTAGTCTTTGCGTCATTAAGAAACCATACTAAAAATACAAAGGCAGTTACCAGCTAGTGTAAGGTCTGAATGTGCCACAGAGTAAAAGAAAAAAAAAAAGAAAAATTGACAAAAAATCAAAGATCAGAGGAAAAAAATCAGAATTCCTCTGTGCAGAAAAAGGGACTGAAGAATCAGATGCATTATTTATGGTAAATTAGCCACTCAATTTTGCTCAAAATTCACTTTATTGGTAAGTTTGAAATTACTGAAATTACCTGACTCCTGTTTAGATGAGCATCTGATTTATTTTTTTTTTCAGAGTAGAATAGAATAGACTATTTCAGCTGGAAGGGACCTACAGTGACATTCTAGTCCAACTGCCTGATTACTTTAGGGCTGACCAAAAGCTAATATGTTATTAAGGGCATTGTTCAATGTTTAAGTACATCTTAAACACTGATAGGCTTAAGACTTCCAGAATAAGAGTCTGATTCCTATGCATACTGTAAAAGAATAGGATAAAAGCAATCACTTATAACTGCAAGGAAAGAAAACTTCTTTTCATTTTTTTCTCTTTCATTCCCAATTTTTAGCCAAAATACCTTGTGCTGCATAAATTTTTGGCTAATGCAATGCTGTATGACCTTATCCATGAATTCTTGCCTGCAGATGTTCCCTCTACATAATAAAGTGTCAGATATGATAACATTCAAGGTGTTTCTCTCTCTTGAGAAGAACACTGTAAACCACTCCATTTCCCTTTGTGGTACTCTGCTGAACAACATTTTAGTGTAACCCTGTTTAAAACATGCATGCAAATATAGTAGAAATGAATAGAGATTTGGAAATGAACAATACAAATTATTAAAAGCACTGAAAACCTCGATCTGAAGGCAATCTGATGAGTATCATTGAAGTGAAGAAGAAATCCATAAGATCTCATAGAAAAAATAACTTGTACAGCAAATGTTGCAATTACTCTCTCATGATATATAAAGGACTAGGGAATTCCAGCAGAGTTGGAAAGCAAGGCATTTACAACTGATTTTTTTTCACAGAACAACCAATATGAGAAATTTATCTCTGGCTCCCCCTGATATAATTAGGTTTGTGTACTTTAAAAAAGGACAAAATATACAACACAGATAATAAAAAATGAAATGTCAGAGTGAAAAGCCCGAGATGTGTGCCCTAGTGCACAGAATCAACACTGGGTATCAATTAAAAAGTTAGCCAGGGGAAGGTTGCTCTATAACTGGCTGCTTTGGGGATTTGGGAATAGAGTAGAAATTGATATACTTTGCTACTGATCTGACCCAGCATGGCAATTTTTATGCATAAGGTCAAATGTTGTAGCCCAAAGAGAGACACAATGGAAACAAGGAATCAGAGGTATACCTGAATCGATGGTAGCTCACTCAGAGACAGAGGCAAGGCCTTGGCAAGACTTATTTTTGCACAAATTTTGCAAAACCTACTGTGGAGCAGCAGTTTTTGGATACAAATGGACACGTGAGCAATCCTGACTGGGTGGCTCTGGCCAGAATCTGAGCTGCAGGCCTTGAAACCTGCCAGCTTGGCCAGGGTCTGAGAAGCAGGCCTTGAAGCCTGCCAGCAGACCTTGGGGCCTGTTGATAGAACCACACAAAGGACAATGGACTATGTGTAGTAAAAGAAAAGAACTTGGCAGTGGTGCAACAAGAAAGAAGATGCTGAAGAAGCAGCTAAGTGCTGAATCTGCGGTTCGTGGACAGTGATGTTTGACCAATCGGGACTTGTTGTTCAGTGCTTGGACAAAACTATTGTACCAATCAGAGTTATGCTTTAGATACATGATCAGTGCTAAGGTGTATATAACCAGCGAGCTTCGGGCTAATAAATTTAGCAACGCTTGGATTATATTAGTCCGTGTGGGTGTTGTCCATTGTGCCCCTGCAACCTATATCTTGCACATCCTGATCTCCTGTAGAGGCCCAGAACCTCTTTTGAAAGGCTTGTTGGACTCAGCAGGGCTTCCTCTGATTCACACTGGTGCAAGCAAAATGCAAACAGACCAAAAGCTGTCATCAGATGGTTTTTACACAAATTGCTCTGGCAGTTTTCAGGGGTTACGTCAGGTTCCCATAGCTGTTCATTCCTTCTGGCTGTAGGAACTTACCTGACAGCTGAGCTAGCAAGCCAGAGCACCAGAGCACCTCAACCTAAGACTAAATGAAATTTCCATTTGTCACTGTGTATGTAACAAACTGAAAAAAAACACAAACCCATCAAAAAAAAACAGGGAGAAAAATATATACAAATGAAGCACTCATTTAGCCTAGATCATATAAAGTGACATCCTATCTTGGTATAGTTTATATGTAGAAAACACTGTAACTTACTGCAATAAATCAGTTTAGTAAAATCCACACAGCTTTACTTGCTGATATTCACAAATTTATTAGAGATCAAGTGCTGATTACCTGCATAATATACAGTGGATGGGCATACTACTTGGATTACACTTCATTTCTACCCGGACTAAAGTAGATTTTGGGTAATTTAGGAGGACTCATGCACTAAGTTGCAGTAGTCATGCAAGGGCTACAAGGATCCAGATGTCTTCTGATTATAACTCATAACCAGTTAAAGTGGTTAGCAAATTTTCCTCACAGCACATGTTGTCAATCTGGATAAAAAAGGAAATTTGGAGAAAGTTGCATGGCTGTCCTGGGAACAGGTTATGATGGTATTGTTTTTGTCACTATATAGTTTGCCTTTCTTTCCAGAGAAAGTACTTGGAGACAGAGCAGTAGATGTAATGATGCCAGTTCCATAAGTGTCTGATTTATACCAACAAATGTTTTTGGGATTTATTTTTTTTTTTCTCTTTTCCCTTAGGCTTTAGAAAAAGCTAAGCCAGTACAATTATTGGTTTTGGTGTGATGAATTTCACTGTTTCCTAAGCACTTCCCTCTTCTTCTTGAGTCATCTCTGTTTTCCAGGGAAAGAGAAAACTTTTTTTCTTTCTTCTTCCATTCATACACAACAGTGTTTGTGAAAGGGGAGATGGCAAATGAGAACTGCAACGTGAAAAAGTTCTCTGGAATATGTTCTCAGGGATATGTTTCTGCTCTTCAAGATTAAAAGGTAGAAAAAAAGGAAGGAAAATAGGAAAGAAAAAAGGGAAATAAAAAGACAAGTACTAGCAAAATTAAGAGGTTTTCCATTTCTATTGTAAGAGTAGATTGATAATATCTACTTGTTCAACAGCGGCAATGACCACACTAAGAAGACTAAGTTGTTCCTCTCTCAAATTAGTCTGAAATTGCTATGAGCATATTTGAAATAAACTTTATCATCACCTTAGAGTATCTTATACAACTGTATTGTTTGATTGGACTATGGATTATAAGTCCAGGCCCTTTTTTTTTTTTCCAGAAAAGTAATTTAACTGGGCTAAAAGAGATGGAACTTGTAAAGTGATTATGGAGCTATTTTAGAAAATGTGAATTAGTGAATTCTGTTCATGCCAAGATGTTATTTTACTAACTCACTTCTTCATTGCAACAGAATATAGTGACATTTCATAAATTAGGAAAAATAAAAGATGATTTGTTGTATTAAGCAGAAACATTTGACAATGTATAAGTCATTGTTCAGAATACTGAAATACAAAATGCTACAAAAATTTACATATCTGAAGATTTATCCTCTCTATATGCATATTTCAGATAAAGAGTATATTTCTTGTGGAAAAAAACACATTCATGTGAAGTATCTCTTGCTCAGAATATTCATGCAAGTGAAAAGTCTTGAAATTGGACTGATTCTTTATTTTCTCATTTTTAACTTTTGTTGGTATTAACTTCTGTCACTCTGAACAAACATTTATCCACAGCTTCTCTACAGTTTTTCAAGCCAAATCTTGTCTACATATGCTGGAATTTGATATACAGTAAGCATAAACACTTGTGTTTCCATAATACTTTCAACAATCCTATATATTAAAAAATGCACTGTTAGAAAGGGAAATACTATCTAAAAATTGCTTTGAACAATATATTAGGCATTGAGCAGAGATCTTGTGCACATTAATTCAACAATATTCTGTGAGTCTATAGTCCTTAATCTGCACGAATCTTTAGAAGAGATTATGCTTTTTCTGTCCTTTAAGAATCCCCATGTAAAGGATTTAGGTGGCCAAATCCTAATGAATTTTGAATGTCTCCAAAAATTCCAGCTGTTTTTTCTCCTACCTTAAAATGGAACAGCTCTTTTAAGTGAACATTACAACAGTATGAATTTAGCATATATATGTTACTCATATGAATGCATACTTTATATTATTTTACAATTTAGAAAGATAGTTTTTTTAATGTTTGCAAAAATTTTACTATTTCCATAATAACTTAGGTATAGATGTAGCATTAATAACACAAGTTTGAATGTTGAGTCTGTGGTGAGCTGGCCCCACCTGTCAAATATGACCCCATTCAGTTCCTTCCTTACTCCCTCTCTCAGCAGGCTGAGGGAGAGAACTGTAAGGGCAAAAGTGGGAAAAAATTCATGGGTTGAGATAAAAGCATTTCGGTAAGCAAAGGGAAAAAAAGAAAAGAAAGCAAGTGATGCTAAAAGCAATCGCTCAGCACCAGCAAACCAATCCCCACACAGTCCCCAAGCAATGGTTACTGTGGAAAAAGTCCTCCTCCATTTTATTGCTGAGAGTAATCAGAGAATCATAGGATGTATTGTGTTGGAAGGGACCTCTAAAAGTCATCTAGTCCAACTCCCCTACAATAAGCAGGGACATGTCTAACTAGGTCGGGTTGCTCAGAGACCCATCAAGCCTGATGATGTCATATGGTATGGAGTACCCCTTTTGTCAGTTGGGGCCAGCTGTCCCAGCTGTGTTCCCCCTCAACCTCTTACCCACCCCAGCCTGGGGCAGTACAGTGAGAAACAGGCATGGCCTTGACACTACACAGTTAAGCAATAGCTAAAGCACAGGTGTGCCTTCAACACTTTTTTGGACACCAGTTGAAAACACGGCACCATACAGCCTGCTGTGAAGAAAACCAGCACCATCCCAGCCAGACCCAGTACAATATGTATGCAGGGAACACATTTTAGGCATTTTCATGATTACAAACCCAGTTCTTTAGCAAAATCAATAAAAATTTAGTTATTTTAACAATAGTTTCTAATTTGCTTTGTCTGCAATGGCCTGAGCATGTACCTGATGTAGTTAAGATGCTCTATTTCAAAATGCCTGCTGCCCTGCATGGTTTCTAAGAGGAGTCAGAACATACCTGACACGCATCAGTGTCCATCACAAAACACAGCAGCCAAGACAGTTGTCATTTAAAATAAACAGGTGGAAAGAGAAATCAAGGAACATCTCTTGACTAATTCAACCTCCTCCTTTGCTTGAGAGGAGCAAGCATGGACACCAAGTCCCATCAAGAAGATGGGTTAAATTCCTCTTTTCTCATCAAAACAAATTTATTGTGAAGCCATCGATACAAAGCCCAGAAGCGAAAACAACAGAGTAGCCTACCACTTAGGGTGCTAGCCTGAAGAGGAAAGCTTGGGTCTAATTAACTCAATGTTAGCTGTATGCTTTTTAGATAATAGATTTTAGTTTTAATTAATAATCTTTGAATTTTTTTTTTTTACATCTTATGTTTTCTGTTGCGCTTCTAACCATTTGGTTTTCTTCTAGCCTTTAAAAGAATTTAAAATCACTCATTGTGACTGTTCTTTTATACAAAAGTTTATATGAAATGCATAGTATAAAATTGAATTAGTAGATTAACTGATTGTAGTAGCACATTTGCAATTCCATAATCTGACCTGCATCACAGTCCCTAAGATTTTGAATTAATTCCTACTGGAACTGGAGCTTATCCTTTAGATAAACATGCAGTCTCAATTTAAAAAGCAGTCAGCGATGAAGATTTTAGCACAGCCCTTAATATACGGTTCACAAAATCACAGAATCACA
>VYZX01016157.1:0-45177 GCA_013401335.1 Brachypteracias leptosomus | reverse complement strand
GCAGGGTTTAAACCACCACACAACCCAAAGTCCAAAAGAAAGAGGTGATTTGAAGGGATCTACTGTGGCATGATCATGACAGAAGCAGCAACTTTACAGAGACACAATGCAAAACTAAGATTAATTGGTAGAAAGGAACATCTGTCTGACCCAAATAAATTAGACAGGACTGACATACTGCAACACAGATACTAATAAAAGGAAAGAAAATGGCAAGAAACATTATATTTTCTGGTAGGAAAAAACATTAAACATGCATGAAATTCTCTCTTCAAAATCTTGTTGTTATTAATATTCCTTGTGCTCTCAGGTCTGATGGTGTTCATACAAAGACACGTGGTGGGCCTGGCAACTGCATTACCACCATTTTTAAAGTGAAAATGCAGGACAACAGTATGCATAACAACGTGTTTCTTCATGATATTGCGTATGATAGAATCAGAACCATTTAACTCTTATCCAGTGTATTTATTTCATAAGTTCCTTTCCCTGTAATACACTGTGACAGTCAGGAAATGTCCTCTTTAATATGTATTTTCTGGCAGCTCATGGTACTGTTTGTATAGCAAAGTCAGTGAGAAGGGCATGGACCTCTCCTCCAAGCAATTCCTCTTCTCTGCAGCCTCACAGACACAACTTGTCAACAGCTGTTGCCAGAGCAACTGAAACCTCTCACAAAATAGCATTTCTGATGTGAGACAGCTGTGCCCCAGAAAAATACAAAAGCAACTATTTTCAAATGGCTAATGTTAAAGTAACTTGTTATGAAAATGCCATACTATGATAAACAGTCATAAGAAATACAGTTTCATGGCTGGTGGGATCATCTCTTCTAATGCTGCTTTCCTGATAAATAGAAAAATAATCTATGAAACAGTGTTTATGAGGAGGCTTTTAGGATAAATTCAGCCCTTTTTTCCACAGATGAAAAAAGTTCTTGATATTATAAGCCTAATGGCTCAACTATGGGATAAGTTCAAAGGACTGGCTGAAAAGGATCATGATATGCTCATCAGTTCCCTATGTATCTGTCCAGGGAGCACGAAGAGGCAAGAAACCAAGCTGTGCAAAGCCTGAAGAAGAGTAAGAGAAAAGAGGGGTTTGTGTCTTGTGGTTTGAAGACTATGACTATGCATAACTGCTGTACTATAGATGCTAAAAATAACACTTCCATGCAGGTTTCTTTTCCTGTTTGAGTTAGCATGCAGAGCAGATCTTCAGTGAGGAAGCAATTCCTTTGCAATCTTTAGCTAGAGAAGATGCATTTAGGCTTAACAAGTTTTTTTAAAAGGTAACTGAGGACTATCTGAAAACAGAGACTCTCATTCATAATAAATATATCTTTCACCTAGTCATTGTTCTAGTTTTTTTTTATTTGGGCTCAACTTCAAGTTTAAATTAATTTAGAAAATGTTGATTAAGAGAATATAAGAGACAAAGAACATATGTAAGCTGACTTATGGCATATACAAGAAGTTAAATGGCATTGAGTTATTTTCCGTTCTCAGACCATACAGCTTCCCCATAATTCTTATGCTGCAAGGCACATGAAGGTGTAAAGGCAGCCAGAAAAATGAGGTTGTATTGCAAAGTGGCTGTGACTGAAGAGAACGTCTAGAGCAGCAAATGTCATTTCTCCATTTTCTTGGAGTTGGTGTTGTGGTTTAAGGTTTGGGGAAGGGGAGGGGCAGGTGGAGCGGCTATTCCACTCCCCTTCCTGCCACACTCTATAAAAGGACACAGGAAGTTCTGCTCGCCCCTTCCTCGCTGGAATTGCTGCTGGCTACAGACGGCTCTGTGGCTGCTACAACTCCACGTGGCTCGGGAGGAATCCAACAACATCCGAGGATTGGTGTTGTATATATTTGTATATATACCTTACCTTGTTAACTCTGTATGTTTCCCTTCCTTTGATATCCCTTTTGTTACTCCCTGTTAAAAGTTGTAATCTTAATTTTCCAACTTTGTGCGAGGCCTTTCTTCCTCCCCTGGGAGGGAAGAGGGGAGGGGGAAGAGGGGTGAAACAAATTCTGCTCTATGGGGGGTTGCCCTGAGCCTTAAACGGAGACAGTTGGAAACAGTGATAAAGACAAGAGGTGCTGGTTATGAATGTCACTGACACCTATAGCCACCTTCCTCTCAGATATGGAAGAAGATGAAGGAAAGAGTGCTGAGATTAGAAAGTGAACACTGTAATTTGCATTTATATTTCTCACTGGGGATATCAAACTGCAAGGTGCTAAGCATGCTGCCCCTTATTAGACTAGCCCCATTGATTCCAGTGACCTTAATAATTTATTTAAGTCCATTGTTGAAGATTTTGCTGGATTAGGCTGACAATGTTTGATATTTTGCAGAATCAATTTCAGAGCTCTCTCACTGGTGTATTTTTCTTCAGAAGACATAACTGACATGATACTCATTTCAAATGTGTTCAGGTCTGGTTATGTTTCAAAATCTCCTGACACTGATGTCATGACAGTTATGTTCACCTGAAGAAAAGTATTATCTACTCTTCATAGGAATATCTGTTTTGTAAGAGCTTAGGAATCTCCTATGCTATCATTTGTCAAACTAATTGAAAAATGTTTTCCTATTTTTCTTCAGTTTTTAATGTCATCAGTACTCACATGCATAACTAGAAATATAGAGAGATGGATTTTAGTGTCACAGGTATGTTAATCAGAAATCAGTCCATTAAAGTTAATGAGGCCTAAACTAAATAAGCATTGCTGACTCAAAGAAATCAGTACAACCTTCTTGAAAACAATATTAGTAAGAGCTTCTGGGAACTTTCTTCTTTATGAGATTAGTCCATTTAACCCATATTGCATGATCTTCACTTTATGTCACTGTTTCCTGTTTTCTCTACTACTTCTGAAGGGAAAATTTTTGTTTCCGTTAAAATACAAGATTATCAATATTTGCATTACCTGCACAAGGTGTTCCTTTCCTGATATTCCACTTACCTTCTTCAAGATTTAGGAAATGCCATTTTGCATAAATTGTAGTTCACTACAAGACATTGAAAGAGAGTGCTCTAACATGGTAATTTCCTTATGGGGTTGTGAGTCATTTCCATCTGAATCAACTTAATCTTACACAGTTTATATATCTTTTAAAAATCGCTCTTAGCAATGTTTGGACACAAACATAAGTACAGAACAGATTGCATTTCAAAATGTCTGGAATGTCTATGAATACTTTTCTAAATGATATTTCAGCTGTACAGCTTCCAAGTGCTCCAGCACTAGAGCACTTAAATTAGAGCATTTGTATTTACTAAACTGATAATTTCTAGAAATCTGTTTGAAGAATCCTTGTGTCATTAGTGTTGTTTCTGTACTGATGACTTTTAAGATTGGAAATTTCATCACTTTTTTGCTTGTTTATATGATGCCATTAAAAAATGAAATTACTATTATGCAATACTCAGTAAAGGAAACTCTGTGTCTATCCTCATTTTCTCACATTTCTGCATTTCTAACAAATGAAGATCTATCCACTGGTAATCAGAAAACTTATTTAATTTCAGAAATAACTCTTATCCACAGGTGTTTATTTTGCTTTTGTCTCCAAAACTGTCTGGGGTAAAGATGCAGAAGCACCTTCTAAATTATGAAAAACTATGTCTTCCTTTTAATCTCATCCTTTCTGTGGATCCAGTGCAGCTATTTCCTCAGATAGTATCTCCTTACCTTGGACAGGAAGATTCAGACTTCCACATATGTAAAGACCAGAAAAGAGAATACCATCAGTGGGTATGTGAAGCTCCAGTGGCATTTCATAAGTCTTCATTATCAAAGGGGAGATATGCACATCTACTAAGCCAGTTCTGAGAACAAATGCTGGGACAAGAAGCAAGAATTTCCAGTCTGAATGGAAACTTTGTGTATTTATCAAATATCTTGAGATAAACTCCTGAAGTACCTTTGATAACGTCAGGGAATTAAATGAGAATTTGATTTTTGACTTTAGTGCAAACGTGATTTGGCTTCTGTGTTAATAAGCTGAGCCAGTGAGTGCTTTGATAGATGTCCACAAAAGGATCTTTGAACAATTTCCTCTGTCTTCAAGAACTCCTTCAGACAACCTGACTGTGTGGAGAGGGGAGAAAATGCAGGCTTGCTTCATTTCTCACATTTTTCTCATAGTAGAGTTGAAATAAAGGATCATCTTTTTGAAGCCCTTAATTATTAAAACTCTTTGTACCCTTCTCCCCGTTCCCTCATGACTCTACTTCCTTTGCCCCAAAATTTCTTTTCCACTTTAAAACCACTTTGACAATTGGGATTTAAGCATGGCTCAAAGCTGTTACTTTCCCAACAGGTCATGAAGTCTTGTTTGCAGTTACTAGATATTTCTTTTTGGATGCTCTTTAACTTTAAACAGAATTTATGCAAACATTGTAATATTTTCTGCCTTTGAACACAAGAGAACATTTTTTTTTTTGTGAAATCTTAATCATAAATTGGTTTCTTGGTGTCTCCGTTTAGGGCTCAGGGCAACCCCCCATGGAGCAGAATTTGTTTCACCCCTCTTCCCCCTCCCCTCTTCCCTCCCAGGGGAGGAAGAAAGGCCTCGCACAAAGTTGGAAAATTAAGATCACAACTTTTAACAGGGAGTAACAAAAGGGATATCAGAGGAAGGGAAATATACAGAGGTAACAAGGTAAGGTATATATACAAATATATGCAACACCGATCCTCGGATGCCAGTCAAGGTCTGGTTTTCTAGCATAGACAAGCTGGAAACATTGTCCTCTTCAAAACAAACTTATTTTTTCTAAATTTGACCTACCTTTAAGAACATCCAAATAAGCAGCTATTGTCCTGTTTCTGGTTTCAATCAAAACCAAACCAAACATGTTTATATTTCATAATGCTGTAACAGAAGTTACTAAATTTTCTTTGTATTAAGTTGAACACAAGATACTAATCTTAAATTGCAAGGTTACAAACCAGAACTGGAGTGCCTAGAAATTGTTGATGCCCATGTAAATCAAAATTGGCAAGGTCTGAAGAGTTCTAGCTTTTGGGTTTGCTCCAAAACTTTTAATATTGCAAAACAGACCTCTTAGCTGGGAATCCTAAAGATGCTCGGAGAATTAAACCGTTAGAGAAAGGAAAAGCTGTACAAATATTTACTTATGATTATTATTGTGGTACTTTCAGATCCAGGCCTCCAAACACTTAATGCATGTACTTAACTTTGATGGGAATACTTTCACTGAGTTAGTAGAAATATTCATCGACTTAAAGTTAGACACAGATGTGTTTGCAGGACTGGAACTCTATATTTTATATGACTGGTATTAAATTCACCTTCCAACTGTAGCTTTGAAGTTTGTTTCATAACGGGACTCCTGAGGAAACAAGCTTAGAAATAATATATGGTCCTGGAAAAATATTTTGAGTTCATAAATAATATGATAGAGGATATTTTCAAACTTTGGAATAACTTTTCCATTGAGGCAGGTTTAAAGACTGTTTAAAAGAAACATGAAGCTTGATTTAAACATTGGAATATATTGCAAGACGGAAGAGAGTATACATTTTCATTTTTATGAATTAGGCTTTGTTGAATTATCTTATTTACTGCCATTCCATTTGCATTTGCAAGGGGCTCATTTTATAAAACACAAGAAGAGGACATTTCATGCCTAAAGTGGATTCTCATCTTCTGTGAAAATGTGTCATATATTCTTGAATTTGAAATTTAGATGTGCTCACATGCTATATAAGTAAGTGAATTCAGTATGCTAGGACCAACTTATCCTTGCTTTTTGCCCTTTGCATTGCTAGTAACACTGATACAAAACCTGTAAATCTCCATCAAGCCACAGTACCACCTGGCTGGTAGAAATGACCCGAATGTGGTGCAGAGCAGCAGTGCATAGGGCCCAGCACCCAGTTCTTCACGGAAATAGAACACTGCTCATAAAATTGTAGTGAACAGAAAAGGGTGAGGGGGGTCACAATCTCCTCACTGTGAAAGCAAGATCTGATCTGGAACTTGCAATGCAGTGCTGAAAGCTGAAGGAGATGCCTGAGAAAGAGTAAAACCACAGCAAAATGACAGCAAATTACAGACCAGCTGAGAGGGAGAGCAAAGCACTAGGCTGTAGAAGCTTTCGGGAAGACAGGATGTGGTACTAACACTAAGTCTTCTTTTCGGGTAAGGTTGAGGGGTTTTTTTTTCAGATTATTTCTAATTTTAGGCCACAATTAAATTTAAACTTTGAGAACTTTTCTATGAGGCCAAGTGGAACTTCCTTGTGTAGTTCTACACAGTACTAACAAACCTGAAAACTTACACCCAGGAAATATTTTTCTTCCACTTGAGAAAGAACTTGTGGAAAAGCCATAAAATGTAAGAAGACAGAAAACTGGTAGGATTTTGTAAAGACTTCTACAGAAACGCAAAATAAATTAAGACTAAAGAATATCTTCTCTATAGGCTTCTTTAAATAGTCCTGGGAATACTGCACAAAAAGATGATCATTCTCAGCCTTATCCTCTGAGGCTGCACCGTAAGGTTCATTGGCATATGCAATCTAATCAAAACACTAGAACTAATGTGGTCAACACCTTATGCTTAGCAGATAAGATTTTCTAATGCAAGATTCAGAAAGAAAGTGCAAGATGGTATTAACAGACTAAAATTTCTGTGTTTGTCTAGGGGAGGACTGGCTGAGCAATATAGAGAGATGACCATAAAATTTTTTGCCTAGGACTTCTTTCCAAGCACTAGCAGTGCTCCGAGGTCAGAAGGAATAAGTTCAAAGGGGGATAAACACCATGCAATGCTCAGGAAATTACAGACAGTGCTGTCTAAACCAAACCAAACACTTCTGCAGCCTCTGGGGTGTCACTAAAAGGTGCAAAGGCTGTTTAAAGCTACCTTCTTTGCCAAGACACCAAGTGCTGTACAGCTAGTTTCCTATGCTGTGAGCATATTTCTTGGCCACATATCTGAGAGACAAAGGAAGTGGACTCGGCATTGACACGGATCTACTGGACATGCTCCTACAGTCCTCCAAGCCACTTCACTGAAGGGATATAAATCTGCTCCAAATCTGGGCACTTGGTTGATCAAACGTCTGCACACTGCATTCAGGATCCTTCTTCCTAGGAGAGAATGAGTAATGTCATGATCAGGATTTATGAAACTGAAGTCTAAACACAGCTTCTTTTTTAGCAAACATGATCATTTTTTATCAGTAATTTTGTGACTCTGATAACAGAATTTGTAAGATTTATAGGCTTTCTATCTAACAGAGATATATACATGTCTGAATTCACAAGTACTTTGTTGTTTCCACTACTTAATAAATTATTACTGGAAGATAATGATTTCACCCTCCTGAGGTGATATACAATTAAAGAGCTGTCATTTTATATCAGCTTTACCTATATTAATGATTTGATCCAAATTCAGACATTTCATGATGTCATTGGTTAACTGTCATTCCAGGTGTAACGCTGGTGGTATCTGTGGAGTTTCATCATTGATAAAATAATCCCAATGCCGTTTCGTTTTAATACATTTGCTGTAGCAAAGCTTCCCAAGTTAGGGAGCAAGGATACTTTTTGGCTATGATATATTAGCAACCAGTGCAATAGAATTGGATCTGCAGAATGAAACACAGCACAGAGGATCCAACCTGAACACTCTGTGTTTCACACACAGAACACTAACCTCATCCCATAGACTGAATGCTTATCGACAGGTCAAATGCATTAGAGGTGCTCTCAGAGAATCTCCCACCTCAGCTGCATCTGGAGGAATGCCATTTTGTGTACTCCATAGCTTCTCCATGATGCAAACCAAGTTGCATAAGTGGGGGCTATGAGGAGATGGATTTCACAAGTGCACTCCTGATTGGCTCTCAAGTGCCAAACTAGACAAACCTTAATGTTCAGAGAGGTGAAAGACCAGGATTAACCACTCAGACCTTACTTTGCAGAATTATGAAATAAGTCTGAGACAGATCTGTGTGAAGGTTTCTACCTGGAAGTGGAATCACTTGGGGTCCCAACAACACTGTGGGGTTCCTGAGCTCATTAGCCCACCATTCTGATTAGTACTCATTCTTCAGATAGTTTTTTCAGTCTTCTCTCAACAATCTCTGTGCTGCTACCGGGTCCGGGCTGACAAGCCCTTAAGCAACCATTGAACAGAGCTATTACTGCCAGTATATAAGTTCTATTTAATGTGTAAGTGGAAGAATCAGGTTCTAGGGTAGACATCACTGAGTTTTGCAGGAGTAGGTTATCTAGTAATTAGTTGAACCCAGATCTTACTCCAACTCTTATCTTTAACCATAAAACCATCTTCCTCATTAACACAAGCAATGTGAGTTGCGACTGATGATAGCAATGATGACTACACTTACACTACTTTCCAGTTACCACAAGATTCACAAGAGATGAAGTTATGAACAACAACAACCAAATAAATTAGTAGATGCTTAACAAATTACTCTTGTCTCACTAAAGTTTGAGATGCCAGAATACTTTGATATTAGTTTCCTTTAATTTACTCAAGAAGTTTGAAAGGTTATTGTGTTAAACACTATAGGAAAGCAGAGCTTTCAGGGAGAGGCAATGTTTTACATAAGATCAACTGACTATTTTACATTAGATCAAACAGAAAAAAAAAGTATAATCTTTGGGATCAGAATTTCTTCTGCAGGTCACTACAACCATTGTTTTAAGCCCTACACTTTGTTTTTCATGGCATTATAAAAGCTTCACAGAAGCAGAAGAGAAGTGCTACAGATTTCATGGATGAAACTCTTAGTAACAGGTACTCAACTTCAGTCACCATCAACATTGCTTAGTGGCCTTATTTACAGCAAAAGACAAATATTTATGATTCTGGTGGGGTTTTCTTGACCTGTGACTGCGCAGAGCACAGACTTAGGTGCTCGGTTTCATCAAAAATCCAGAAACAAAGCCATTGTTTCAGGGCTGTGAGAATATAAACGATAATGCACATGCATGGGGATATATTAATCCTTGGCAGAACTTTTAGTTTCAGATGACCTTACCTTAAAAAGTTATGACTAACACATAAATTCTGTTCAGATCATTATTTTATTTTAACATGCACAGCTATGTCTGCATGTATGTGGCTTTTTGAAGAAGAGGAAGAGGAAGAGGAGGAAGAAAGCAAAGGTGGAGATTAAGGACAAGAAGGAGTATCCATGCCAGTGAGATGCTATGCCAATGAGATCAGATGTCAAAGGCATGCTTCCTGTTTAAGGATTAAAAAATACTCACTGTAGACTATGGTAAAAGGCTACAATATTATTCTAATTTGGTAGGATATACAACTAAAAGTGTAGACAGATCAACAGTATTGCAACTAAATCATGCATGCAAAGCAACTGTAAAAGAACATATCCTACAAGGTAATACATTAGGGAAACATATTCTGAAACATATTGAATTCAACAGGAGGAAATAATACTATTTGTAGGGAAACACTAACACTGAAAGGATTTCTGTAATAAAGAAAAGAGATATTCTCTGCATCACCAGAAACTTGATATAATGACTTCAACGGAATAGGCAGTGTACAGAGACAACAGAGTGAGAGAAAAATGGGGAGACTGATGAAGACTTACTACTTTCACTGGGTATATTTATGAGGAAGATCTACTGATCAGTCTATCAAATACAGAAGGGATAAAGCCAGCCTAAGTAAATGAAAGACTGGAAAATTCTAGGGCTAAACTATCTTCACCTTGTTTATATGAGTAGCCTTTTGAAATCAGTAGGACAAATACTCTGAGCAAGCCAAACACAGTTAGACCTTCAAGAAGTATTTGTACGTGAAGCTTGGATTTCTTCAGGCAATGTGCTTCACTGAGTCACTGGGCTGGGCCTCAGAAATACCACTGATAGTATTTCCAACTCCCTGACTACAAAATCCTGAATATGTTCAATTCTCTGCATATTTCTGTCCCTTTACTTTCTTATTTATTTAGTTTGGAAACCCTTTGAGGCAGAAACTTATTCTTGCTGTGAAAACACACTTAGCCAGGGACACGTTTTTTAAGGCAATTTCTATGTACAGGTATCACACATCAATACACATTCAGTATAACCTTTTAAACATTCACAGTGCAGGTTACCTTTCTTCACATCATCAGATAGGCCTAAAATCCATTCCTGTTATTTTTCCTTTTTTGTTTTTCATCATATAAATACATTTTGAAAAGGGTTATATTCCTCTGAAAAGGAGATCTTGGTGTAGCTGGATTTGAGTAAAACATTGTAACTGTTGTACTTAGCCACAGCTGTAGCTTTCCACTATAATTTCGTCGAGTGTTCCATTATCAGTTCACTGTTAGAAATGAAGTAGTGTGTTGGTACTAGTGCACTATAGATAATTAGGCAGAAAGCAAACTTGTCCAGGAAGTTCATGAAGTTTAAGATTCCATTATGAATGTCCCTAAAATATCCCGCTAATGCAATTAATTAATTTTTTTAACCAGAATTGCCATGTGGTTTTGGACATCTGTAGTTTGCACTAAGCAGCAGAAAATACTGAATCTGGAAGGAAAAGATTGCTTTGTCAGCACAAAGCATGAATTCTCAAAGAGATTTGACAATGTACAATATTAATCTTTCAGAATGCCAAGTTGACATACTTGTATTCTGAGCACTGTAAAAGGGCCTACACTTTGTTCTTAAAACATCATTTCTTGCATAAAATCTTTTTTCAGCTCTTCTGTCAAACAAGTTCATGAAACAATGCAATTGACTTTTACAACACAATGCGCCATTAACAGCCACCTAATCAAATAGTTGATGTTTGAAGAAGCTTTTATTAAAAGTCTCGTGCCACGTTTAGATTGCATAATCTGGGCAACGACACAAAATTAGAAAATTCAAGGTATTTTAGTTATATTTACAGTTTCAGTGGGTTTCTCTGGTAGTTGCTTAAGTACTATGTGTAGTGGGCCACCTACTCTCCTTGTTTGGAGTCATGGTGGGGGTCACAACCTACCAAAATCTTATTTGTTTTAGATCCATTTTCTTCTCCTCTACCTCTGGGTGACCCCATCTGCTCACACCACCATGTTCTTTCTGCACAAGATTTCTTCTGACCTAGCTTTCTCCATCTAATCCAAAATAGGAGACTGTCTCCACACCTTGCCTTCTAGCATTTCTCATTTCCACTTCCACAAAACATTTCCTAAACTGAACTGCTGGGGGCAGAGTCTTCATGCTACATAAGAAGACTGGAAGAGCATCCAAGGGCCCTGGGGTATTGTATCTGTTGAGGGATCTATTCCGGAGCTTGATCAACTTACAGTTGAGAAAATCTTCCCCAGTATCTGACCTGAATTTCCCACACTGCAGTTTAAGCACATTGTATTTTTTCATGATCTCAAATAAACATTAAGAACAATTTGTTTCTACCCTTTCCACAGTAATCTCTAGGTACTTAAAGATTGCTCTCACATCTCTCCTCAGTTCTCTCTTCCCTAAACTAAACAAACCTCGTCTTTTCAGTCTCAGAGGTTGAATTTTCTAAGCTTTTGATCAACTTTGCTGCTTCCCTCTGGTGCATGGATTTCTTAAAATGGACTGCCCAAGCTTAAGCATAAGGCTCCACATGAGTTCTTGCCAGACCTTATTGGGAGGTTACAATGCATATTTATGAGGTGTATCTAACACATTTTTATGCCTCCTTCATTATATTCAGTTTGTGATATACTGAATCTCCTAACTGTTTTGCCCAGAAAGGTCACCTGGCTGCTTATTCTCCATCTTTCAATCATGCAAATAATTATTTCAAAGTCTGCTACTTTGTGCTTGTCCTTATCAAAACACATTTATTTAACATTTCAAAAATAAAATAAAATACTATTTTTTTCCATCACCAAAGTTAGTAGTGAAAATGGTGAAAATACTGATATAAGAAAAGACCTTTCTAAATGCACTTAATACAATCATCTATTTTGACAGAGCAACATTAATAACTACCCTTTGAGTAGTTTTCTAACCATTTTTTCCATTCACCATGTTATTAGACTTACTTTACCTTATATTCCCAAGTTGCTTATATCATATAACACCAAATTAATATAGGCCATTTACTATTTTACCAGTATCCACATGGCCAATTACCATGTTACAGAAGGAAATTAGATTAGTGCTACGTCATTTGTTCTTTATAAGCTCATCCTGCTATTTACTTATTACCCTGTGGCCTTCTAGTAATTACAAATACATTGTTTAAAAGCCCGTTTTGAAATTTTTCCAAGAATTCAAGTTAAGTCAACCCATCTCTTTTTATAAGAGGGGCATTATATTTCTTTTTCTGTGAAACCAAGGAGAACGACATATGGATGCCTTTGAAGAATCCCTTTGGCTCCCCTTGGTACAAGTCATGGCAGGATCAATAGCAGGGGTGCTGGCAGAAGGGCAGAGATGGTCTAGGGTGGTTGCACTGAAGACTTGTCAGATGACACTGCTATATGTTCAAGACACATAGAAGATACATCATAAAAAATACACTTCACTCCTGACCTACCCAGACAAGGCTAAACAAGTTTGACAAAGCTGAAATCCTGTCACTTGCTATCCTCTTCTTTATAGCGGTAACTGCAATAACTGTCATTTTAAGCATTATTTTACAGAATCTGAGTGCCTTTATTAGCAGCATCCTAATGAACTGGTGTCTCCTGGTGCAAAATACTACACACCTACATAAGTGCAAGTAATTCTTCCCTGTACAGATGCTCAATGTCTCTTGTCATACTGAATTTTAGAACTCCCCAGCTGGCCCCATGCTGCGTGATTCCCCCTTTTCATCACTAAAAAACACAGGTGCTATGTGATTATTACTTTATCTATTCATTTTTCCCCATCATTTTGATAACATCAGTTTCTCTCTTCATGCTACCCACTAGCTCCCTCCTTCCCCACCACATGAGACTGTGTCAATGACAGACTGAAAAGCGGCAGCAATGAATCACCCCTGGCGGCTCTGTTCGCACCTGTTCCAAAAAAACAGCTTTGGGAGTGGCTGTGAGCGCGCATCAACCTGCCTGTCTCTTGCTGATGTGGGTGACTTGTGGACACCTGCAGATAGCCAGCAGCCAGCCTGCCTGGATATGCTGGTGTGTTCACTCACTTCGGGTGCTCAGGCACACAAGAGCTCTCATGCTCCACCAGGCACTGTCCCATCATATCTGGGCCAAGTTTTCAGGTTCACTTCCTGCACAGACAGCAAATTTGGTCTTGAAGACAGCCTCAGTGCTCTGCCCTGCAGACAGTGTGGGTAGATCTAATAGTTTCCTTGTGGCATTTGAATGTGCTGCTGTAACTCCTTTGACAGTCTATGTAGGCAAGGATTCAGACCCAGTTCACCTCAAATTATTGATATGAAGGACTGAGTAACCACAGAAGCAAAAAATCATATTGATTAATTAAAATACAGACCAGCTATATAGATGTTCATTTTTGAACAGGATGTATATATTAAACATCTCCATCCTTATAGACGGTGCTGCAGTGGAATGAGTTATGTCAGGCTGAAGTTAGGAGGATGATAATATAAGACCTGATACTGGCAGGAGAGAATAAGCAAAACCCTCATAATAACATCAAAACAATTTCCAAAATGGCAACAAAAGAAAAAAGTTGTGAAGAACGTATTATTTAATGAGTCTTTGGCCATCTTAAAAATTTGAATGACTAATACAACTTCACTAGTTACACACCCAAAAGTCTAAGTATGAAACAACTTTCATACTTTTACTTTTGGGTGTGTAAGTAATGAAGTTGTATTAGTTAAAATGTTAAATCTTTACATCTTATTTCTACACAAGTTCTCCTTGGTTGCACAGACAAGTCTAAATGATCTCTTTAGTTGTAAGCTAACATTAAAGACGATGTGTTTTGCTTTTCTCCAGATGTAACAAAAATTGCTCTGCTATATATTTTCTAATAAGCATGTCAGAATTCACCTTTTACTTTAGTTTTGCGGCTACAGAAAGATGCTCATATAGTGTAGAGTGAAGCGGACGTAGGCACTTAATTACTGCTCCTCATTCATCCCTTCACAAA
This sequence comes from Brachypteracias leptosomus, assembly GCA_013401335.1. Classification (NCBI taxonomy): domain Eukaryota; kingdom Metazoa; phylum Chordata; class Aves; order Coraciiformes; family Brachypteraciidae; genus Brachypteracias; species Brachypteracias leptosomus. The sequence continues at coordinate 31,084 of VYZX01016157.1, read as the reverse complement.
TCCGCAGAGGGAACGGAATGTTCTCTGCCTTGAGTTACAATTTTTCCTCTTCAGTTTTGCATCATATCACAGGGGATTTTCCAGTTCTTTTTGTTTTCTTGTCTTTAGTTCCAGACTTTCCTAATCAAAGACTTCAGTAGTCTCCAGTAAGGGACATAAAATTTCAAATACATGAGAAATTTATTAGTATGCCTAAGCTCTTTGCTACAACTATGTGCATGTATAATATGTTCCCACTGGACTTTTTAATTTTTGTGTTGACAGAAAAAAAAAAAAAAAAAGAGTAACTACATCTCTTAATTTGTAAACTTTGAACTGCTCAGCTTTATGCCTGAATTGGTACTGTGTCCAAAAATGCAGACAAGGATTTGATTGCTTGCAAAACAAGGGGACCTTTTTTGAGTCCCCAGAAGTCCAGATTACAAGCTATGCTTACCTACCTAAAGGGCTGCAGGGCCAGATTTTTTCTCTACCTGAGTTAGTCTGTTACCAAAATATTCAATCCACTTTACTATAAGCTGTATTATTCCCTCAGAATAGGGAAAAAAAAGAGAAGTAAAGCCAATGGAAAACTTGTTTATAGACTGGTCTAACATGAGCCATTAAATAGGAGAAACAGACACACATAACCCTATCTCAGCCATTCAATCAATGTGAAGTTGCATTCAGAGCCTGTAAATGAGCAAGATTCCTTCAGCTATTCCTCTTCTCATGGGTTTGGGAAATAGCAAGATCATTTTTTTCCAGAAACCTATGCCAACATCTGTTTTAGAAAAGTAATTTTTCATTTTTTATCCTTTTAATCACTTTTATTGCTGCTTTAAGCTCTAGCAACCCAAAGGAACTACTAGCTTAACTGAGCTTTCAAAGCTAAAACCAAATGAGTGCAAGGATTCATCAAGTGGCTTCCCCAGCTCTGTTTTAAATATGTTCAGAATGGCTCTTGAACCTTGCTTTGCCTTCCCAGGGTTCTCAGAAGACCTCCATAGCAGTGTCTAGCAAATTCTGGAAAGAGAGGTAATAAAGAAGAAGAGAAGAAGGGCAAAAAGCAGGAGAAAAAGGGCAATGAAATGAGATCCAGGAGGGAAAGGGTAGACAAAGACTGTATCTAGACAGAGATTCTTTTAAGCAGCTGAACTCAAGTTTTGGGATTAAGTACTGCAAAGCCATATTTGTATCTTTTATTTACTCACTAAGCCACTGAGATAACAACTGAGAGAGGTTCTAAGAGTCCATTTCCCCAGTCTTTGATGTCTCCACAGTAAACTGTTAACCTGTATTCCTGATGGTCCTTTGAAAGGGAAAGGTATCATTTATGGAGAGATATATGAAGCATTTGGCAGGTAGTACAGCCTTGTTGCAGAACATGGATTGGTATAAGAATAGAGTACTTGCAAGCACATCTGCTCACAATTCATGCTGATCCCAGGCTTGAGGACAAGATGAGGGAATGCCAGAAGGACTATTTCCAAGCTGTTAATTCGTTGTCTGTGGGCAATGGCAGCAACTATTTGCCTGTCTGATTTCCACATGAATGAAGCATGATCAGGAGACACTCTTGATCCCTTTGATCAAGAAGTACTTCCCTCTGTGAAGTAGGGAACCCTGTTCTTGAGTGCTAAAACAGTTTTCCCAGACAATCAGTCCACAAGCGGGGCTTCGGGAGTCAGAAAAGACTTTAGCAAGGGTGCAAAATGGTTTAAGACTCAGAGGCTGAGCCATCAAGAGCAACCAGCCATTTACTGGAAAATAATAAACAATGTTGAGGAAAGAAAATCAGAAAAAGGGAAGAGGAGGGGAGCACTGAAGAAAAAAGTAAGTCACAGATTTTCATGTGACTAAAACAAATGACAGAAGGTCCATGCTTCTGGGACCTATTGAGAGCATTCCCAGCTTCTCTCTCCTTATATCTGTACAGGTTCCCAGTGGTTCCCACTTTAAGTTCCCTGATGCCACTTGTATTACTATCATCCTGAGGGGCTTTAAATAGTTGGAAGCAAAGTATCTAATGTGTGCCAAATTTTATCATTATTAAAGGATATTAGACATTGCAGATAAAACTCATCCTTCTCCTTCAGACTGTGTCCCTGGAAGTGCTCTTCAGTTGTGTTAAACTCACCAAAAGACTAGGTCCATGGCCCATCATTTCAACTGATCTATAGCAGCTTTCTGGTCAAGGCACTCCAGAGCTATTCCTTATCTGTCTGCCACTGACTTTGTCTGACAAAACACAAATTTATCTGTGTCTTAGCTCCTGATTTATAGAATGAAAATGTTTTTAACAGGCACATTAGGAAGATCAGCCCATTTATGATGTGCTCATATAGTCCATGTAGTGTGTACTTCAGAAAAACAAAACCTGACCTAAACAATGTGTTTGTGAAGCAAGAAAATTAAATTCTCAATCTGCTGCTCATGTCAAGCACCTATATTCCCCATTACCAACACAGATGATATCTGTATCTAAAGTTTTGTGCGTGCATTAGAAAAACCCTGGACAAGACTAACACATACCAGAAACTAAAGTAATACTCACAATTACCTTGTTGGAAAAGAAAAAATAAACACAATTATCTGAATAAAACCAGAACTTGTAATACTTAGATAGGAGGCATACCAATTTTTATTTGAATGAGTTACCAATTCAGTGCTCATATATCTACTTAAGCTGTCAAAACATTACATGCCATGGAATATATTACATATATTAGATGGGTCAGATTTAGGCCACTTCCTTCCCACATACAAAATCAGAGGTGGTTAAATAGGACAAAGAATTTAAGCTTTTTCATGGCCTCCCCTAATCCCACTCTCAACAAGTCCTGTGTAGGAGGTAGGAGCCAAAAGGCGAACAGAAGGAATGAGAAGGAATAATATGTGGTTTTTTGTTATTATTGCCTATCAGCCTGATGTTCTCAGTGATTTCCTCTGATAAAAGTGCTTAAACAGACAGGCATGATATGGAGCAGATGACTTAATCATCTGACCACATCTTGCACTCTCCAGAAGTTGCCTGAGATTCTCATGCACCTACTACACATTGTTGCAGTCTCTCTAACATTCTATCACCACACAAACTAGAAGTATTAGATTAACCTGATGTACTGCTCTGTAATCTGCAGACCAGCTGGCTCTTGTACATGAGGCTCTGGAAAAGGAAGGAGATTAGGGTGCTGTGAAGAAGGTGCAAATTATGCCTCAGTAGGGCTCAGTGTTGAAAATAAGAATATAAGAAATACCCTACTGTGCTGGATCAGTATTCTGCCTCCACCAGTGGCTAGGAGATGCTGTTCAAGTAGAGCATTGACCTCTTGACCACTATCTCCCTGCTACTCCTCTCATGTCCACAGTTATTGATTAAGAAATTTCTGTTTATTTACTTCAATATAGTATTGGACTGGTTTTCCAGGAGTTTTTAATTCCTTTTATCCTCTGCTGAAACTATCTGTCTCCAAAGTTCATGGCAACAAATTTCATAACTTGACAGCCTGCTGTGTGAAAAAGCATATGCCTTTACCTGTTTTAAACCAATTTTCCACTAGTTTTAATGGGTGACACCTAGTTTTATTACTGAAGGATTTGGTGAGTTAGCAGCTCCACATTTACTTCATTGAGTGCCTTCACATTTCATAGTGAGCATTCTCCACTCAAAATTAAAGATTTAGTCCTTTAAGTCTCTCATTTTACTGCAGTCATTTGACATCCTGAATCACCTCTCTTGCCTTTCTCTGCACCTTTCCTAACTCCACTATAAATCCTTGTGATGTAAGGATCAAACTGCACACAGTGCCCGAGACGTGGCTATGAGATTTTGTATTGCAGAAAAATGATGCTTTCTGTTATGTTCTCAGCTGCCCTTTCTAATATTTGATCTTTTGTTTTTGACTGCCATTGTATCTTAAGCTGATAACTTCAGAGAACTGCTGATGATGACTGCTAGATTTCTTCTTTGAGGTGTAACTGCCAATTTCAAGTTCACATCCCATAAGCACAGTTTAGACTACTTTTCCCCAAGATTAATTACCTCACTTTTAATTACTTCACTAGGTGTGGAAAACAGGCCTACCAAAAGACACATTCCTCAACTGCAACTGCAACATGCAACTGCATGAGTTGCCTCATGTGACTGGAGCACTTCCAACACACAAAGCACTTTGCAGATACCCTGCAAAGAGGTGCCTCAGCACAGAGGAGCATCTCCCTTCCTACCTGAACAGGCTCCCAGGTGCTAGGAGAGTGGGAAGTTGAAATACCTGTGTGCTTAGTAGGTACTGCCTGTTTGCACGACAGTAGAAGTGTTCTTCAGCCATTTCTGGAATGACTAACGTATAAAATGCTTGCATTTGAGTGGTTGTGATTTAATCTTTAGGATCAAAAAGGGGAAAGAATTTCCTTGCCTGAACAGCTATGAGAATTTTGCAGTCTAGTGAAGAGTTCACATACCTTCTCCTTCACTGGCTTCTGTGTGCAGTGACAGCTGGTCTGTCAGCTTCTCTGACTGTCCAGTTTGTTTGTTCAGTTCTTTGGGATCCATCTTTTACGTCAGACTATTCTTACCTACAGGGACATCAGGAACACCAGTTCCCCTCCCATATCCATGAGGAGCCACAGAAAGGTCAAGGAAGCAAACTTCACATCCTATCATGGATTTAAATGACATTGTAGTGTAATATCAGGCAGGCAAATTAATTTCAGCTCTAAAAACAGAGCCAATTACCTCACTGTTTTCAACATTTCCCCAGTATAAGACAGATTTAGCATGAAAAATGCAAATAAAGGTCTGTAACTGGCCAAGGAAGACCTGGCCAGGGAATGTCAGAGACACAGAACTTATGTTACAATCTGTAAGAACCATGCAAAGGTCTGTCAGAGCAGCAAACACCCTCTGGACTCTTGAATCTAGGAGCTAAAATAGCAGTGCAGAAGCCAGTTGTTTTGATGTGCTTTATGTGCTGCATGAACCTTGCTTCCATTTATCCATGCTTTGTTTCCAAGGTTTGTACTGAAATGAAATGCTCCAGAAATAGACATATTTTGCAAGCAATCTTTCAGTCTTCATAATATATGTGAAAGACAGTTCAATCTTCTAGTGCTCTCCTACAATGTGAAAATTATTGGTTCATCATCTTTACAATGTTTGTCTTTAATTTAACAAAACCCCAAACACCAGAATAATATTATGCCATAAAAGACAGATCATATATTTTGCCTCAGATGGCCACTTCTAAAATCCCTCTTCCAGGATGACTTAGTCCATACTCTAGAAAAAAATGAGCTGTTGCCCCTTAGAGCCTGTCTCTGCATGCCAGAAGCTTTCACTTAAAACTTTGTCAGCAGGACTTCCACCTGATTTCAGGACAAGGTTCCTCAGACAAACAGTATCAGCCTCTTATAGGACAGCAATAGCCTAATCTTAATTCCTGACAGTGACATACAGGGAGAGGCTGAGAGAGCTGGGATTGTTCAGCCTGGGGAAGAGATGGCTCAGGGAGATGTTCTCAGTGTATATAACCCTGTGATGGTGGGGAGCAAAGAAAACAGAGCCAGACTTTTCAGTGGTGTCCAGTGAAAGGACAAGAGGCCACATAGTGAAATAGAGGAAATACCATTTAAACATAAGAAAAAGCTTTTTTCACTGTAAGGCTGGTGTAACACTGGAACAGATTGCCAAGGTAGGTTGTGGAGCCTCTATCCTTGAAGGTAATTGAAAACTCAATGGGACATGGTGCTAAGCAACCTGCTTTAGCTGACCCTGCTCTGAGCAGGGAGGATTGGACGAAACAGTCATCAGAGGCCCCTTCCAGCCTCAACCCTTCTCTGTGATTCTGTGCGAACATTCAGACTTGAAAAAACTAAACTCATTGTTCTGCTTTCTTGAAGATTTGTCACAGGATATACACGGGTTTGAACGAACTCTCAAACATGTATGTTTGGGATAGGATGGGTTTACACCAAGACAAGTCAGGAGAAAAAGAGCAATAAACTTGAAGGACAGACTTAAAATTTATATTTGGACATCTGGCTCTGTCATGTGCTGTAAGTCAGACTCTCCATGAGGAAATGAAAGGCAAAATCACCCAGAACCAGCATAAGAACAATTAAAGGCTGTGTCCTCGAAAAGAACTTGTACATATATTTGCCTAAAGATTTTAGTGGAACTTGCTTAAGCATTCTGCTGAATCAGGACAGAAATCCACTGATACTAACAGGCACTTCACCTTTACAGGGTGACCTACTTAACTATACTAATACCTTTTAAGAGATTTATTCCTCTCCTGAGGTATGCATTTTTCCCTGGTGTTTTAGGAAAGTCTATGACAGACATTATGAAGTGTTAAGTGAACTGCTGAGGATTCCAAATAGTCCCAGATAACAAACAACACTTTTTCTTTAATATGCTTTAGAGGAGTAGAGTAAATATATCTGGAAATTTAAAAGCACCAGTTGGTTTATGAAGTTGTACATAAGCTATTTGGTTGTAACAATGCTTAACTGTAGTTTAGTGGTCTTATTTGCAAAAGTTTTTGTCTTTTTAGTGACTTTTTACAGGACTGGTCAATTTACTGTGCTGTGCCACTATGGGTTACAGCATCATGCTATAAACTGAGATGCACCTTCTGTTGTTTCATATGGCAGCCCAGCTCCTTAGATAGTTTCTAGGAATAATTTTCCACAGTTACAGACAAAGTATCAGCCTCACTCACCCATCCTGAAGTCAAACAAAAGTTTTAGGCCAAAAGAAGTCCCTTTGAAGAGATTTTATTTGCCTAATCAATCCCATTAGCTGTTCATGTCCAGAAGAATGCAAAGATGCAACCACAGTACAAACTTCGCTAATAAACATACCAGAGCTTGCTCCTCCCATCAGACAGCACTGAAAACAGTTGTCTTTGTAGCATGACCAAGGTTAGATGAGTTCAGCACCTGTTGTAGAAAAATGTTGTAACTATTGAGCATGTTTTTCTGAAGCAGGTATTGAACTCCCTTGACCTTATTCACAGCAGTTGGACAAATGGATGACTGTTTTTTCCTTGACAAAGAGCACATGTGTGATCTTGACGTACAGTAGTTTCTGTGATTTTGAGAAAGTCTAAGAGTAAGCTCTGAAGTTTGCAGCTTAATAATTTCAATAAAGTGGAAATCAGCCTTGAACTACATACATTCTCCAAACTAAACTTGAACTTTGAAAGGCTTGTGACTGACTAATTTAGATGATGCCTCTTACAAGGACACCAGTTCTTATTCTCTCTATTCAGCTGTTTTTTTCAGTCATCTGTAAACCTTATAGCTAATCTGTCCCTTAAACATCTCCAGATGCACTTGTTTTTCAACCTCAACTACTTCTGAGACCTTTGGCACCCTAAACTCTGTAATACCATTCAGTACAGGGCTATTGCTTTCTTCAAGATTTGTTTCTTGGACATTTATATTAGACAGTCTTTCCTTATTTCATACCAGTTCCTCTGGGAAGGGTAAGTGAATTTGCCCCATTTTGTAACATGTTGGTAGTGTGATAATCACATACTAAGTAAGATTTATCTGAGTAGATGTTTTCCTTCTGATTTAGTTTTTTTTTCTTCCCGAATTATAATTGTGTTACCCTTTTCCAGGGGGAAAATAAACTATTCTATATAATGGCTTTCAATGGGAGCTAATAACAGTGGTGTTCACAAGGCTTTGCTTTTACTTTTTTTGTGATTTGCAGATGTTTGGTTCAATAGTTACACCTTCCATTTACAGAGTACCAAGTTGTACTGGAAAAAAACACATAAAACACATTTGAAAAGTCTACAGATGTACATAATCATGAAATAGTAATATTTTAACTTGTTTTCAAATCATTAAAATACATTAACATTTACATGCAAGTATAAGATTAGAACCGCAAAGTGTACAGCAGTGTATAATAATCTTCACACACAGACATAATAAAAAATATAAACACAAATGCTTCTAAGATGTTAAAAGAACAGAAATTCTGTTGCCAAAGAAAATAGTATTTGACTGAGTAAAATGAATTAATCATCTCTTATTTTTATTCTTATTCTTGTAATTTTGCGTTCCTCCTGCCCCTAACTAGCCACTTGATATACAGAAATAAAGTAATTTTAATTTTTTTGTTTAATATCATGAATGCCCACTGTGAGCCATATCTAAAATCCGGTTCATTCAGAAAGAGATTATCATGAGTGGGTAATTATTGTTGTATTTTTCAATTTAAAAAGGGACTATGAAGTTAGTTTAGTATATTGGCTGTCTGTTCCTAGGACTTTTCAAGATGTGCATCATGTGAAAAAAGGAAATTATTTCCAACTTTATCTATGTTCAGAAACAAAGGGAAGAAAACAGCCTTACAGTATGTATATTGAAATGGAATTTGAGACATGAACATAGCACGTGCAACATAAATGTCTGCTTGCTTTTAGTCTTAATACTTGTGAACTAGGAAAGGCTACTAAGCTTTCCTGAAAAGATATATATATTGCTCTGGCATTTGCCTATCTTTATATTTTCTGTCATAAGAGCTAACTGGTTTGGGAGGGAGCTAATCTCTCTCTCATTATACAGGACTAATTGTGAGTAATTACTTTTAAATGAAAACATGTAAAAATATAAGTAGACTACAAAAGAAAAGCAATGTATATGTTAACGTGGTGGATGCTGGCAATTTGTCATGCAAGTGAGATTGGCTTTTTCCTCCTCTTTTTCAAACAGTTGGCTGTTTTTACACTCACACTGTGAGGCCCATGCTCATTGTGGTCTTTGACCTTGCAGCAGGAGCAGGGCTGCTGCACTGTTCCCAAAACCTGTAATGAGAACATTCACCCTCCACATCTTCTACTGTTACATAGGTGGTTTATTCTGTTCCTGCCCTTGTTGCAAGACCTTCTCAATTCAGGTCCACCACCTGAACTCCCAAATAGCAGCACTTCATATGTGATGGCACTGAGGTTAGTTAGTTCTTACATGTAGAGCATATGAGCACCTCATCTGGCAAATGCTTCAGTTGACAGTAGTAGAAAGGGTTATATTTATATATTCCTACAAAGACAACTTGATCTCATGTTCTGATTGGTGAATTTTTTGCCATGAAAAAATCTGACCGAACATCAGAGCCATCACCCTAGGCGAGGAGTAGTCAGTGGATCTTTTTAGTAAGAAAAGAAGTTCTCCCAGTAAGAGGCTGCTCTGGCCTTTCTTGCTCCACCACAATGGAATTCACTGATGTGTTAGTGAGGATCTCTGATAGATAACAGTCTCAGACCCTATAGGAGCTGAATTTGTCCCTCACAGGCCAGCATGGAGCTGCCCCCTTTATCTCAGTGAAAATAACCTCTTTTTTTTTCTGAAAAAGTCATGCTTAGGACTCCTTCTGCGTGTCTCTCCAAGAGAAAGTCAAGTTTCCATCCTAGTTGAAAAATTAAGCTATGATTTTTNTGGCTTCCAGTACTGCAGCATGAAGGCTGTATGGGGAAAATCAGCTTAGACAGACCCACTACACTGCCTCAACTACTCTTGCATGGTCTATATAATCCATGTGTTTTAAAAAAAATTTGGACAGGATGAAAAACACACAAAACTTTTCCCATCTTTTGAAATTTGTGTCTCAAGGCTCGTAAAGGATCAGTTCTCTCCACACAGAGACTATGTTAGTGGGTCACAGATGATGTTAAAATCTGTCAAGCATCAGTGAGGTAGTGCAGCACAGTATGATCTGAACCTCCGTTAGAGCTCAGATGGCACTAGTGACCTCTCTGTAGGATGTTTTCATCTCTGCAAATTGCAAAGCTGCCATCTGGACTCCATTCACCGTCTCTGTAACTGCACTACACAAATAACATATACTTTTAGGCAAAAGACTGCTCTGTCATGAAAAAAAAAGTCCTTCTGTCTTGATTCATTAAAGGACAGCAGGGCACTTCTCCAGCTACACAGTGGTATGCTAGAGGTACTGCCTGAAGTCACATACTGTGTGAGTACATGTATAAACAAGCACTCAAAGGAAAAGAGAGTTTACTGGTAACGGATTCTTTTAATTTGTGTTGTCTATGAGTATATTGCAGCTTACTCCCTAGTCTCTCTCTCTTGGGTCCCTGAAAATGTGCAGGATTAATGGAGCCAAGAGTAGCAGCTTAGGGCCATAGCACTGCTTACTTGCATGACCTGGCTTTCTGGGGAGGGTAGCCGAGGGGGTGGAGGTGCTGAGCACTGCCACAGGTGCTGGCCAAGCAGAAAAACCCCACTCTGCTGTGCCAAATAGCACATACGTCACGTATCCTGAAGAAGTCCAGCTATTGGTGAACAGCTTCCCTATTCTGGAAAAAGAGCCTGGTGCCAGGAAGCTGATGTTGTGGACACCCCAGCAGTGTCCTCGGGGTGCTGCACTGCTGCCAGAAGCACTCATGGAATGGTTACAAGATGTGACCAGGCTCACTCCATCAATACAACAGCAAATCACCCCTCTGCTTGCCAACCTCTTTACAGCTCCATGGTCTGAAATTACTCATGTCTGACTGTGCGAAGCTTCACTTAACTTTCATCTTATAGTACAACACTTTGTTCCATTACAGCATTATTATCCAGCCACAGGTTTTGTGTTTAGCTTGCATTAAATATTTTGTTCAGTAGTACTTCTTATGAACATCCACTACCTTTGAACTAAGATTTACGTAAATAGTAGGTATGAAAGTACTTTTGAAAATACAAGGAAAATAATTACTTAGCAGGGAAGAGGTAAAATTCTGCCCCAAACCAAAGTAAGTAAGAAATTAAACAGTTGAAACTGAGTACTTTTACAAATATACATCAAGTATTTGCTTTATTACTATTATATAAAAGGCTTATAAAGTAAGCCTCAGTCAGAAGCTCAGCCAGTACAAATGCTGGGCTGCAGCAGCCGAACTTCTGGACCAGGAGTGCAAGCAAGGCAGAAAATGTTTTCCAGCTACTAACCTTCTACACAACTCCTGCTACTCTAACAATTTAAACTAATAGAGCACCTGGTCCCTACTGAGTCTCCATCTTATTAGAAACACATTGACTCCGACAGCTGCTTGGGAAGACAAGAACCACATTTATCATTGGGGTATCTCATCTGACATCAGTGAGATCAGAATTTGGCTTTAATCCTCCAAACTGCACAACATTTTTACACAGGAACTATGTGAAAATTAATTTGGAGTGCTACACTAATTCTACTGTATTCAGAGGACACTGACTGCTTCTCTTTGTTCAAAACTTCTTTTAGTAGCAGTCAGCTATCTTCAGGTGAAAAGCCTTTTGTCCACTGGTATGGAAGAAAGGAAAATTAGAGCTGCTTCTCCTTCAGCCTTGGGGTGAAGACAGCATTTGTGGCACTGAGTGCCTACAAGAGACACAGAATTGCTGAACTCAGGAGATCTGCGTAAACCCCTTTTCCCCTAAAATATTGCTCTAAGACTCTGGCAACAGGCAGTATTTCTTAGTGGCAGTTGAGCTCTCATTTTGCGGCAGCAGTTAGGGCTGGGCCTTCACACCACATGCTGTCAGGAATACTATAGCCTGGAGAATAGCTTGGTGTCTCCTCATTGAAGAGTGGAAACTTGCTGTATATTATTTGATTTGTATGTTCTGGTTTTGTTTCGGGTTTAGCTGCTGAATAGAAATAGGAAGGCAGAGTAAGTTTTGTTTAGTGGATAGAAAGTGTACAAAAAAAGATATGATGGAAAATATAACTGTGTAGGTACTGATTGGTTAAAACTACTCTCTTTTTTCTTCATCTAGAGATCTTTCAGAGAATCTATTATTCTCAAGAACAGTTTTAAAATGAAGCAAGGACTTCTGGTAGAAGAGCTTCTACAGTTACATTTTCATTTAGCTGGATTTTGGATGAAAATTATTTTGTATTCATTTTAATGGTATTTTGTTAATTCTCTATGGCATCAAATTCCCATAGTATATAATTTGTCTCCTGCACTATGTCAAAATTCTGGTTTTTACGCATCAGAGCCTTCAGTCATAGACCTTATTTTTACCAGCTGATTCAGATATATTTTAGGTGTTTGCACTTTGAAAAGGTGACTGCTTTAAAAAAGGGTCATAGCTTAATTTTCAAACTGAACTTCTGTCTGAAAATCAAAATCTTGAATTCAGCTAATTAATCACTTCCAAAAATTTAGGCTGGTACTCCCAAAGAATTAAATCAGAGATTTCTATCTGTCTCAAACACAGGATAAGGCCATAGATGCTGGACACTCCTCTCACTGTGCCCATGTTTGTGCATGTGTATGTATGCATACAAAGATTGCTTGTGCAAAAGTTACTACGTTTTTCATAACATAGTTTCTCTAGCTACTTAATAATTTTTGTTGTTCCATAGATTGGGAGTGATAATTGCAGGGAGCTCTGAGCAAGTTGACTTTTACATAATTATCAAAAAATCAGCTTTCTGGAATATTTCTTGTGTGATAAGCATTGCTTGGAAAGTAATTTTATGTCTTATTAATAATAGACTTTTAATTAACCTTTCATTTCACTGGCCTTTTTTAAAAGAAAAAATAAAGGAAACTAGGACATAGTGCTAGAACAGATTATGTTATTTATTACAGAGCTTTTAAAAACATTTTCATAAATGATTGTCTAATGACACAAAGATTTAGATCCTGCACTCTAACTTGAGCTTGCTTTAATGATCTTATCTATAAAGGTTTATGGGATAGGAAAAAGTGGAATTTTCTCTGGTTTTCAATGCAAATCATGCTCAGAAGATGTTCTCTGGCATCCTGAAAACCAAAATAGAACAAGAATGTGTTTCTTAATATGAAATATTAATCTAAATTGAAGTATGTTCACCCTCTGGGGGTTCCATTCTGATTTTTAGTGATTGCTGAGTATCTTTGTAGATGACTGATTTGGTGAGTGCTCTACCCAGCATTCAGCAGTATAAGCACTAGAAATATGTAGTTGTATAACATTACAGAGATGGGATTTACCAATGAGACATGAACATAAATTGCAAATAAGAAAAAAGATGGTTTTACCTTGTCCTCTGAAGAGTGCCACTTACTACAAACCTCTCCCCCACCATGTGCTATCCTACACATGGGGAAACTTAGTCTAGAATAGAGCCAGAAGCAGTCTTATATTATCTAAATGGTGTAAATCTGGAGCAACTCTCATTTTTGCCTTCTCCAGGTATTTCTTTATGAACTTGGAAATGGAAAATGGAGAGATTTATGTAGTTGAACAATTGTCAACAAAGCCTGGGGCACACAGCTCATCAATACACTGAATACACTGACTATACCTCACAAGGCAGTTGCTTGAAAAAGCCATCCACAGGTATAGACCCAAAACATTTTAAAAAGAAGCAGAAGCAAAATTTTACTTTGGGTCAAGAAATGTTACTATTAAAGAAAGAGGTACTACTCTGTACTCATATATTAAGAATTTGACTGCTAGTGGCATCAACAGTCTGAGATGACAGCCAAGAAGAAAAACTAAAATTGGTGACTCTCTTAGAGACCTACTCCGTAAAATATATGAAAAATAAGTTAGATGCTTACTGATAGATTTGGAATGATGTTTCTCACATCTCTTTTGCTCTGGGGAGCTATTAGCAAAAGCCCTTCTTAAGACGTTTCAAAGATTAGAGGAAATCCTATGTTATGGCACTGAGAAGGGAAGCAGTTTACATACTTTTTTTTAGATACTATGACAAGACATTGCTTCGCATATTAATAAATTTTAAATGCAGAGTCCCTTTCTTACCTGAAATAAGGTACATGTTATCTGAAGGGAATGTATATGACAATTACTGAGCCAAATCAACGACAGAAGTCTCAGCAGGTACTAAGCCTTGTAGGCTTAGTAAAATTATGAGGTATATAAATGTTAAGAGGCTAATCTAAACCAAAAATATATTACAATTTTAGGATTTCATTATGCTTTAATTTGAAAAAAACATGTTAGTGTCTGTCAGTTTGTATCTACAATTGTAATTGCCCTAAGGTCTGATAGAAAGGAGTCCAAAAAATATTCCTTATGGTTAGAAGTAATGAAAAAAAATCAGTATATATGCAGATGAGAACACATATATGCCTTTATCTTTCCAAAATAGAGTGAGGAAAGGCTCAAATGAAGAGAGAAGTGATTTTGGTAACTCAATGAAAGCCTGCAGTACACAGGCAGATCTGTCAGAGGCAATGCCCTCATTGGAAGTAATACTGGAGGGATAACTGATAAGAAATTGATATCTCCAAAATGCTGAAAAAGACCAGCAAAGCAAACAAAGAATTGAAATCCTGCCATCTCTTAATTACTTGCTTTTTTATATGGATTGAATCTATTCATGCCAAAGTAGTGAGGAGCAGGAGAGCAGAGACTATTTTATTTTCACATTAAAATTATTATCCCATTTCAACTTACTAAGAATACCCATCAGGATACCACTTCAATAGGCGTAAAATAAAGTACTAGCAGCGGGACTTTATTGTTCGGAATCCTGCAGTTTGCAGGCTCCATTAATTTCTTTGTGGGTTGACAAATGAGAGTGGTGTGGAGTAACTTCTAAGAACAGGGAGTCTCCTCATACTCCATTCAGTCACCTACAAACTGTCCAGTGCCTTTCATTTGTGGCACCTATTTGTTTAAAGCCAATTGTGATTTTAATGTTAAACAAAGAACGAATTAGTTTAAAAAGACAGTTGTTGATAAAGAATGCTAAAGACCATTTCTTTCCCTGCTGCTGCTGGCAAGATCTGCAATGGCATTTCATGACTGTGGTGTGTTTCTCCTTGCTAAAAGAAAAAACACTAAAACCAACCAACCAACCAAAACCAAAACCAAACCAAAACAAAACCCCCCACCTGTTTAATATTGAAGATATAGGAAGTATTGGTGCTACACAACAACACTTGTTTGTAAATGGCCATCACAAAAAAAAAAGATAAAAATTAACCTGTATGAACAGCTGTTAAAATTCTCCTTCTGCATTCAGGAGGTGATTATTTTCAGTTCCTCAGGAAAAGGTCATCTTGTTTTCAGGCCTTTTCATTACTCTTACACACCATCCCTAAAAGGTTCTGTGGCACGAGGTGTACAGCAAGCTTGCTACAGTGATGCAGTCTGACTATAAGATACCTCCACAAGAGAGTCTGTAGCCCTGCTCATCAGGCACTGACTGACACAATGGAAAAATTCTGCTGCACATGATCAGGCTTTCGCCACGCACATCTTTGTGACTAAAGGTGCTACTCACTGTGGATTGTTTTTTTAACTCGTTTTCCTACAGTTGCTGCATATAAAATGCTGGGAATAGAATTTTCTTACCAGGGAAAAAAAATCTGACTGAAGGGAAAAAATGCTGGAAAGGAATTTGCTCCAACTTTCTCCCCTCACAGTATATATACAGACTATTAATCTTCAGACAGGCAAAGGATGATAACTGGTGCGAGCAGGCATGCACTACAATCAACAATGATTTAATTCCATTCCAGTTCTAACATTTAAAAACATTATCCCTTCCAAGTATCATCAATCAAGTCCTTGTTTAGGAAATACCAAATTAGCTGCAGTTGTTAAAAGGCCATCAATAGCTTTTTATATTTAAGGGGAATATTCCATCATTCTTTTTTGTTCGGGGTTGGTTGCTTGCTATTAACTTTTCAATAGGAATGTTACAAAAGGCTTGCTCAGCACATCTCTATCTTCAGACTTGAGATGGAAGGGAACCATCTGCAGAGAGTAAAGTATCCTTGGCACAACTGTGATGTTACAGGCAGCTGCTCTCTCATCCATGAGCAAGGGAGCTGGTTTCAGAGCCTGTGATTTCCTTCTAAATTATTTGAAGTTGATGTGATTCACAAAAGTGACTGGGGCTATTTTGGCATGTAAGTAATCTAATTAAGGTTTGATCACTAACTGGATAACTCTGCAGTTTACTAAACAGTCCAGCGGGAAGAAATAAATGTTTTCCATGCTTTGAAAGAACGAATAACAATAAGACATGATTCCTCAGTTAGGAATTAAATTATTTAAATCTACCTTGAATTACCTCACTGAGTTCAGAGTAGTTTGTTAAGGAGAGGAAGGGAAAATTTGAGCCTGTTTTCCTCTCTAATCCAATCTATAGTTCATATACTTACACCCAGTTTACAGTAATTTTCTTCCATTTGTCATTTTACAGCTTACTTTTTATAGATAATATTATTGTGTTTAGATAGATTAGGTTCCAGGCAATCTTGCTGTACATTTTGTGGTCTCCTATATAGTAAGTATACTGCAATGAGTATCGCATGTTTGCACAGCTGAAGGAAGAATGGACTAAATACAGATAAAGCATGACCATTTGAAAGTGTGGGTCTATGTATGAGCAGTAGAAAACTCTATGTATATTTGAATGATTTTTTAAGATGAGTGAAATAAGCATGTGTGAGCAGCTGGTTAATTGCTTCATGAAATGGCTGCTACATTAAACTGATTTGAAATTGCTCTGATTTTCTCTAAAAATGTCTGGCACCTATTTCAAGCTACATTTTTTGTGGCCTGATCACAATGTTGAGAATGCAGTAATCCACAGGTTACATCATATTTTCCTAACTGAACATTTCAATCAGGCTTTAACTTTCAGTCTAATTCAATGCCTGTTGAATTCAACAGAGAAAGTTTGAGAGATTTCAGTAGGCAGTGAATAAACAGAGCCCTTAGAGAGCTTTGTATAGAAACACTCTCTTTAACATTACTCTTACTTAACTTAAAAGTTGCACTTCCTTATCTTGTTCCAGGATAAAGCTACTATTTAGAAAAGATTTGCAGCATTCCTATAAATTATGTAGAAATCAAAATATATCCACTAACTTGAAATGCAAAGTAACTTTCCTTGGGGAATGAATCCAATTGATGGTAAAATCATATCAGAAAGACTACAGACATCTGCCTAAATTTTTAGGCTATCATAAAACACCTTTGTCCCCAAATGCCTTTCTAAGTCAGCTTCTTCATGTGTAACACTGAGGATTACATTACATAACAAGGATTATATTGTGCTTATGTCCCTGTTGCTTCATATAAATGTGTCAATTAATAATGATGTGTGTTCAGGTAAATTTGGTGAATGGTTTCCTAGAGGAGTGGTTTACTGTGGAAAGGTTCAGAAAAAACAAGTGTCAAGCACTACAATTACAGGACGAATCTGAAGCTGATTAGGAGGATAAATGGAAATTTTCTAATACATTTGTATGCATTTGTATTGATCCTTCAATGCAGTTGTGCATGACAAGGTCATCTCTGGAGGAATTAACATGGGCATCCAGAAGAGGATTAGCTTTGCAGCAGCATGAACTGTGGTAACAAAAGTTATTCTGCTCTTTCTGTAATTTGCAAACAGTGTGCAGTCTTTTGCAGAATGAAAGAATGTGAACAATGGATCACCTCATCTCTTTCTCCCAACTTGATGGCTTAATACAATAAAGTTTGGGTTTGGGGGAGTTTCTGGCTTTTTAGGGTTTGGAATTATGGGGGGGTTTTTGCCTATACTCCTCGTCTGTATTAGAGTATCCGTTCTTGTCTACTCTTCTTCCTTATGTCCCAATGTCATCACGTCCCTTCTTGTCCTTATCATTCCCCAAATGTTTTTCTCATTCTCGTTTCAGTTTTTTTTTTTTTTGCTTTCATCAACAGTTAATTAAAGTCTCAAGTAAACCTTCTGTTCCTTATCCATTCCTCATACGTAGTGATGTTTGCCTTAGTCTCTAACCTCCCCTAGCTGTCTCTACTTCCTCTATAAGTGGTTTTCTATTATACCACTTCTAACCTCACTTTCACAACCTTCTCACTCTCCCATGCCTTTTCTTCCTGGTTCTGCTGTCTTTGAACCCCTCCTTTCTACCCTAAATATAGTGAATAGTTTCTATTCCCTGTTTTCAGTTTCCTAGTCCTTGTCTGATACTGTTTTCATGACTGACTTTCCTTCTTTCAAGCTGCCTTAAGGCTCTTATGCTTGTTCTTCCTTGCTCTTGCTTCTGGCCCTTTGTTCCTCTTTCAAAACACTGTGTATCTCACTTTTCTCTGTGTGACTGTTGTCTCCTGTCAGTTCTGGTTATGTATCTTTTGCTCTCACGATCAGCACATGGGGGAAATGAGACATTTTGAAGAGATTCTTGCAATTTGTTTCTGAGAACAGACACTGGAAAGAGAGAGCACAGCTCCTCCAGTGGGTAAGAGACCGGTGCTGGATGAAACAGCTTGATTTAATAATCAAGATGAATATGAACCTATCCCATGAATGCATTCCTCTGTTAGAGGTGGATTTCCCTGAACGGTTTCATTCATGTGTCATAGAATCATAGAAATATAGAACACATTGGGTTGGAAGGGACCTTCCTAGGTCAGTATTAAAGAATTTCCTAGGCCACCAACCTTACTCCAATCCTGCAAAATTTTGAACAGACTCTGAGCCACATGCAGACTGAAACACTGCCATGGTTGCCCTCATGCTTTCCATCCATGATTTATGCTTCTGAGAGAATGCTTTTTCTTCAGTGTGATGGGCTTTTGAACTTGAAGTTAACAGGTTTCTATAATGAGACCAACTACTATACTCTTAATTCAGACAATCAAATTTTTTCAAACTTTCTAGCTGTCACCAGCTAAAGAAATTCAAGGAATATTGAACTCTTGGTGAAGCACCAAAGTCTAATTTTAAAAGCAATGACAATCTGAAGGCAGAGTATCCTTGCCTTTTGTATTGAAGATTACAATGTACCATCAAGTACATTAAATTGTGCACCCTGGTAAGCCAGCCTCAGCCTGTGCGGTTTCCTGCCTTATGGCAGGAGTCCTTACCTGCAGCAGACATATTTAAATACAATATACCTGATTTTGAATTACTGTATTGAAAGAAAAATTCTGTTTCTCTCCTATGAGGAAGGTTTTTCCCCAGTGACAGATCAGTGGAGCTTCTATAAAGAGAAATGCAAAAGTATATGTGTGTTAAGCTAAATATTTTGTCAGTTCATAAGGACAACATATTCTGACACATCTTGCAGAAAGCTGGAATTGTCACACAAAGGCTGGGAAATATTGTCATCACTGGGTGGAATTAGCCATGTTCTGCAGTCTGCAAAATAGTTGCTTGTTTTCTGTGTCCTCAAAATATGTTTAACGCAACCTGCCACTTAAAAAAAAATTATTCCAGTTATCCTTACAAGGGAGAGTTTTCTCAGCTGAAGGGAGCTTCGAAAGGTGAAGCATTTCTCTGCTGTTCATGACTGCCACAACTGTTCTTCCCTGAAGCTTTTGCTGGCTGAAGTTTCTGTTGTAACAGATCTGTGGACCATATTATGAGAAGAAAGGTCAGATAAGCACAGATACATTTTTCTAGTGTGCTTGAATATATCAGTAATAACTATGAGATTGTAACCTGGTGAGCTAGACTTTGTGCAGTTGCCAGGTACAGAAAAGTTTGTTCTGTTCAATTTATGTTTCATTTAATTCTCTCAAGTTTCTAATATAATCAACATTGCTTTCTTTGACATAACCTTGTTTTGTGAATTGTTGCTGAAGCAGTCTGCTCCAAAGCGATTCAAATGAACTTCTGACCTCTGGGGGTGAGAGAAGGGAGGTAAAAGATACTTGGCCTGTAGCACTCTCCACAAGATATGAAGCCAGAGTGCTGCCAAGATGCTGGCAAGAGTTAGTATATAAAGGAAGTGAAAAAAGGGGGGACATGTCAGCCACAGGATCAAATACTGACAGGTGTCAAGAGGAATTCTCTTTTACAGTGTCAATATTTTTGTTTTACTTTGTAAAAACATTTGCCCTCTGCTGTCCTGCAAACAACATTATTAGAAACACATTTTCAAATGATATGAAGAATCACAGCCAGAGGTGGTTACTTCAATAAAATGTATTTCACTTAATTTGGACACACTTAATTGGGACAGCTGCTTTATTGAAAAAGGTTCTGGAGAATCAATTCATAAAAGTACATAGAAAAGTCTGGGGCTTAATTAGGACAGTAGTCACAAGTTTTCCTTAATGAGGTGTACTTGGCCACTGCCATGGGTTTACATGGTGTTTAACCAGGTGTTAAATATGTGTGAAACACTAAACTTCAACCTTTTCATAGAAACATTGCCAAACAAAGATATAAAGAAGAACAACAAATGAAATTCAATATTATTATCCTTATTTTCTTCAGCACTTCATTTCATTTTGATCCTACTGCTCCCTTTTGTGTGGCTTTCAGTGTCAGGTCCGGGAAACACTACAGATTCCACTTGTGTGTGTGAATGTCAACATTATAAAAAAGACAATTTCCTGAATAAGCTAGGGACCTGAAAGGCAGTAGGCTTCAAGATCCTGGAAGGTCACTTGTGTCATTCCATTTATGTTATTTTATCTCTAATGTCCCATTTACAAGCCTCAAATTGCTCTGGAGTCCAGGTGAATGTGTAAGCTTGAATTATTCAAAATTACTGAAACACCATTCGAACAGCTTTTTCTAACTGTGGATGTTTTGGCATAAGGATTGGGAGTGCAGCTTTATGTGAAGGAAAGACTCCATAAATTCCTCTCCTGGTACCCAAAGGACAGGGACATGTTTGTTTCCTTTCATGGGACTTCCATCAGAAACTGCAGAGAGTGCTAGTCGGTGAAGTTCAAGGCCTTTAACCATTTTCAGTGAGGTTTCCCCAAACAGTGAGGTACATAAAGTACATAAAATTAAATCTTTTGGTCTCTCTATGCAAGACAGGCTCCGTTCAAGGCATTTGGATGTCTAAGCACAGGAGATAGATTCACAAGATACTTCTGATGTTGTGAACTTGCTCACAATGAAATCAGTCCTCAGAAAGCACAAGAGACAGCTAGAAACAATATTTTAAAAAGCAACACAGTACTGGAGAATGTGATCACATCTACTAGTGAGAAACTGGGATTCTCCTTTCTGGCATGTCTTGGGGAAAACACAGAACTTCAAACTGAACTTATTTTTCCTCCTCACCTTGATATTCTCAGCTTCACAGACTGCTTGAGCCTGCTCTAGCGATTCAGAAGAGCATTGGAAAGAGGAACTCCAGTTTCTTTGCTGAGCAAAGACCCTGAGAGTAAATATTCTCCTATTCATCTGTGAGCAAAACTCAGGAGGAGCAAAAAACTGGAGGACAGAGACATCAATCATGGAATGCTTTGATATTCATCCTGCTTTGCACAGTCTGGAAAATCTTCTGCTTGCAATAGGAGAAGACAGAAAAAAGAAGCAAGCTTGTATGAATTATTATAGAAGTGATCTGTCTTCACATGTGCTCAGCTTTTCTAGGGTNGGGGGGCGGGGGGAGTGATAGAGGGACTAGGGGTGGGCACCGGGCACCCAGCCAAGGTAAACCCACCACATAGGGACTGTAGGAGACACTGCTGTTATTCTGGTCTGCTTTGTTCCCATCTGGAGCTGAACTGTTTTTGGGATAACTAAGGTAATCTCCTAAGGCATTAGGCTTTAAAAGGAGGAAAAGTAGGAAGCAGCTCAAAACATCAGCATGAGACAGAGATCCAATCTTCACCCCTCCTCCATGTAAAGCCATCTCTGTCCCTATAGCCTTCATGGTATACCCATAGAAGAGCTTTCCATACACATGATCAGGGGGCATACTCTTGAGGCCTCTCATCTTTTTTATTTTTGCAGTTAGATCTGCAGCCCTCATCTCAGTTCATGTATAGAAAATGTGACCCTTAATGCCTTTCAAACTAATACACAAAGCAGTTATATTTGGACAGCAGCATAACTGGAGAAGTGTCCAACAAACTGTTCTGGTAGAACTCCAGCATATTTCCTATTTTAACAGTCTGTAATTTGAGTGTTTGTTCTCTTGAGAGCCTTCAAATTACTCCAATTTCTAGAGATTAGAGTCTAGGCTAAGTACTCTCCATGAATAGATATACAGTGGATCTCTGTTTTAGCTGGAATAAGGTATATATTTGAACTGATTGCTCATTGCCTGAGCTATTTAGCTAGCTATAAAAATTGTGGTTTGACATGGGAATGATCCTGTGGCATTGTTTTACATAGCAGTGGTTGAATCTGAAACTTTAGATTCTCTTCGGACACTTCAGCTGTGATGTGGTTTGAACTGGAGTACCCAAGGCTCTCTTTGATTCCCTACCAAGGGAGAAGTAAAATATTATTGCATGTTTTTGATGTTCAGAGAAATCTATGTTACTTTTTCTTCAGGATTTCCTTGTTGTGTTTCAGGTACATTACCTTCCTGGTAAGTAATTATGACTAATTTATTTTTCTGGTGCAGGAAACTGTATTAAAGGAGTCAAGCTTACAAATTTGAACTTAGTTTAAATCACTAACTGGAAAATGTTTATGTTTACAGACAGAGTGGTGACTAAAGGTTAGTAAAAGTCTCTTATTAATCCAGTTTCATATACCTGCTCAAAACATAATCATGGGCATATCCCAGATCTCATCTACTTCAGGCAATGCAGCTAGAAATTGAGTAAAAAAATAAACATTGTGGATGCTGCACTTCATATACAGCCTGAGTGTTCCTTGCATAAGTCAAAGTTCTTGAAAAATGTAGATGTCATAGGGATGTATTACCAAAAAGTGTGAGCATCTAGGACTAGAAAAAAACTAAGGAAGCACATGTAACAAAAGACTCTGGATTTTAAGATTTAATTATTTTGAAAAATTGATATGTTGCTGATTCAGGGAGACTGATGTGGTGCAATTGCTGCTGTAGATTAAGTTCATACAGCAGTGAGTGTTTTTCAGACCATCTTATTCACCGTTCATTGTTAGCACAAATTAGCTTAATTTCAGCTAGTGGGGAATCTATTTACTAGGTTTCATCTTACATATAATTGGAACTTTATAGGGGAGGAATTTCTGATGTATATTTTTAGCTGTGTTTTTACATTTGTGTTACATTTGAATGAGACATTTCTGACCTATGTATGAAGAGCGGCTGCTAAGAGGATAATCTGGGTTTTTTAGAGTACACTCTGAAAAATATGGAAGTGCTAAACTCCATTTCTGACTGTTCCTAGATTAACTGAGGCAAAGTTTCTTTTGGAGTTTTGTTTGAGTAAGTCCTATAGGATTTGGCCTAGTTTTGCCTGCCTTCAATAAGAACAACAGTGTAACTGTAGTCTGTTCTTAGCCTGTCACAACACAAATGGCCTCTTGAAACAAAGACCGACAATGTCAACTTCAGTATGCTGTATGAGTATTGACTTTAACTTTGCTTAATCAAGAACATTATAAAAAGAAAACTGCAGATAGATGGAGAAAAGGCAGAAACTTTAGAATGAAAAGATTCAGTTGTTTTAAAATAGGTTGAGTCCTATGTGACCATTTAAAAAAATTAAGCTATAATAGTCATATTTTAAAAAACAAAATAGCTCTACTGTGCAACTTTTGCTTTCTTTGAACAGATTGGTGTTGTGTTGAATTTCAAGGCTGATCCTGAAAAGCATCTTAGATGGCAAAGCAAAGATCAAGGCCAACGTCAAATTTTTCTAATTGATATTTCTCAAATGCTTTCAGAGTCTGGAGCAAGATGAAGTCTGACTGGATTGAGGATATTATATTCCCATATGTGTCTCATGAAGAAATTTCTTGGGACTAAGAAAATCACAGAAGAAAAAATCTCTTATTCTTTCTGGATTAGTATAAGATGCACATATGTGAAGTGTAACTCAGGCAAGGCTTTTCACAATCTCCTGTTTCAGACTGATACTCATGACAGTGGTGAGTATCCTCGAATAATGAAATTGCTATCAGCAAATGACCCTCTTCTCCAGGATCTCATGAATGCCACTGTGCCATGCTGAAAGAAGAAAATGAGGTCATATTTCACTTAAGGACAAAATGAAAGCTGGAACTGGTTTCATATTTTTTCCCATATTTTCTTTTCCACTCTCAGTCATATCTGTGTGGCTAATGGTTAACAGAGTGCTTTGCTTCTATGTGAGGAAGTATTTGTTATTGCTTGCTCACTATTTTTCATAGCAACACAATGTCTCTGTTTAAGATCCAGCGGAGATGAGCAAACAGAAAAGCCTTTAAGAAGCAGTTTGTAAAATAAGCTAAATTAAACTTAACTCTTTCAGGTTAACTATGCAGTCAGTATTTACTCTGGTATTAAAAAAATGTCTTGTTAAGCGCCAGAATGCCCTCAATCTTTAAGCACAAGAATGGTCATATTGGGCCAGGTCCACTGTCTCCTTAGCACAGAATGCCATCTCTGTCATCATTGGATAGTGGAAATTCCTACTGAAGAACACAAAAGCAGGGCAGGCATGACATAATAAATGTCCTCCTACACCTCCTCCACTCCCCAAGTTCCTACATGCTCCAGATGAGGAACTTTCTTGACTAGAAGAGATGTCTGTATTTTTAAATGCAGGTGTATATAAAGTGGTTTGATTGCAAAGAATTTTATCCTTTATTTACTCCACTAATGGCAAGAGACAAATCATAGTCTTTCTGTTTGGTTGCATGCTGCACTCATGGAACATGTAAGAAAAACCAGACACAAATCCAAGATGGGAATCAGGGGCTACTTGAAAGTTCCAGATCTTTTACTGAACCTTTTAAAACCAAAGAATGAGTATAGAAGTTCATAGTACTTAAATATCTATGTTGACAACCACATTTTTTTCCAAAGAATTAGAAAAGCAAGTGAATAGTAATTTCAGACTCATGTCAGGCTGTGAAAGATGAATTATCCTAGAGACATAGTGCATGGAAATGCTAGAAAAACACTGGTAAGGATACACACAACAAACATTGTGCCACAGCCCCAGTCCTGAAGTCATTTGTTATATTGTAATATCTGCCCTTTTCCCTTCTTTTTCCTTAAGTTTATATCCCTCGTGACTGCAGAGAAAACCTTGAAAACACAATCTCTAAAGCCTGAGAACATAACTAAACAAGTTAAAAGAATTATCAATTTTTGGCTCCCATGATTACCAAGCCAAACCCAGTCCACGTGAGCCTTGTTCATGTAGGCCTGCCAACACCTCGCAGCCTTGTTTGACTTGCTACAACAGTCCCGTCTTTGCCTCAACCTGGCCTTTTCCTTCAGTATCTGTCCAGCCAGGGATGTTGTCATTACTTTGACAATAGAAAACATCCTAAAGGGCTCAGGTAGTTACTCTTCAATTTAGAAAATAAAAAATGGCACAGCTTTGAAAAGAACATTTTAAATAAATATTAGCTAATCTCTGACTGCTCACTAGCAGCTATTGGGTTTATAATGTTCATTTTCTATTTAACAGAGATAAATTTGGATTTCAAACATAATGCTCCAGTATTTCTACTTTTAAAAATCATTAGAAACCATATGGAGGTGTTTTGCAAATACTAGTGAAACCTGTACTGCCAGAGCAGCAGCACTCTGGTGAAAAGTGCACTGAGTACATCAGGACACAAGGAAGGGTGATGACTTAAGTCTGTAAGCGAAACTTATCTTTTTTGTCAGCCTTATCTAAACTGTCATAAGAATACTATTCTCTCTCATTTCTGGTTTAAGTCAACTTTATTTTCATGGTTTGTTTCACCACCAGACCCACACAACTGAATAGCAGCCATTTTACACATAACTTAGAGTTACTGTACTGTATCAAAGTGTTTATGCAGGATATTATAATTAGGATTCTTCTTCTGCTACAACAAAATTGTGGTTAAAGATGCTTTAAAATATGAATAATCAATCTTAATATGTCCAGTGATAGAATTGTGAAAATATCAAGCAACAGTGAATGATAATATAGGTTTTTTACCTCAAAAACATTAAGTTAATGGAAGCAACAGACTGACATAAAATAAGTAGCAGCACAAAAGAGAGGAGGGAGAAAATAAAAAATGCCCAGGAATGCAGGTCTTCAATTTAAGCATGCAACAGCAACAAAACAGAAGCAAGAAGACACACAGAAAAACATACTGCAATTTCTGTAAATAATTTCTATTTTCACAGTCCAATCAGACAGTCTTTCTGTAATAGCTACATGTATATCATGGAAAGGTTTTTTGAGTCATTTATAAGTTGTACAACTGCGTGTTTCTTGTAATAACTGCTAGTTTTTTACCCATCAGGTCAACGTGATAAACGTAAGATAAAAATATCCTCCTACAGTCTGAATCAATTTCTAAAATTTCTTTACATGTGGCTAAATCTATAATTTAAATCCAGACATGCTGACAAAGTACTTCAGATCCCATGTGATGTTAGGGCTGTCAGCTTACCACTCACAACACATGAACAATGTTCATCTTTCAAGCATCCCTTCACAGATCTGATGTGCATGTGCACCAGCTGCAGAAGTTTGGGCTTTTTTCTGGTTTAATGTTTTCTTTGCATGGTAAAATGCAGCTCTTGGTGCTGGCACGCCTCAGCCAGGCCCTGGAGCAGCAGCCAGGCCTGGATGTGGTGCGGCAGCGGGCTTGTGTGCTGGCCTTCAGCTGGGCTGGAGCAGTGTCTGTGACACACAGGGCCATGATGGAGCCGTGAGGTCACTTCGCCCCTGAGGGCTGTCCAGAAGAGCCCTCTTCTGCTTTGACAAATTGTCCCTCAGTAATAATGCTTTCCCTTCACTGCCCCCAGCAGCAGAGAAACATCCACAGCATTCAAAAGCAAATTAAGGAAAGGAGAACATAAATTCAAAGGCATTTTTTAAAAAACATTTTAAAGATTCTTACTGCTGTGATGTCTTCCAGGTGCTCCACTCCTCCTGAGGCTGCCAGGCTCCAGGGCTGCTATTCCCCCCTCAGCTGCTGCCCACTGTCTGTAGTGGGCAGACCCCCAGATTTCAGCTGGCCCAGCCCTTCACCCAGTGTCTCAGATGCTGGGGCAAAGGGCGAGGCTCTCTCCAGGGCTCCATGCCCAGGCCACTGGGGCCAGACACCCACAGCAGGGCTGCTGTGGCCCTTCCTTCCTCTCAGTGGCCTCCGTGCTCAGGGCTGCTTCAGAGCTGCCTCTGCTTGGCCTCAGCCCAGGAAGGGGCAAGTGATGGAGGCAGGGTCCCTGCAGAAAGAGCGGCTGCCCTGAGAGAAGTCCTCTGCTCTCCCCATCTCCTTGCTTTGGGCAGCCCCAGCTTCTCCAGGCTCCCACCGCCCTGCTGCCTTCTAGATCTGTGACAGGGCTCTTTATTTCAAGGTATTACATGTGTTCATTATGCTCTGATTAAAGCTTAAGAGTATGGTTTGGGGAGGCACAGCAGGCCAATCTAAAGCTCACCACTGCCAAAGGGGGTGTACGTGCTCACCCCCCTCCTCTCCCCTCCTTGCGGTCAGGCTGGTGCTGGAGCTTGCCAGAGCCTTTCTTATGTGCCAATTCCATTAGCTAAAATGGAAAAAATCCCACCCCCAAAACCTGCAATGAAAAGTCTCTGCCATACTAATAAGTTAAATTAGATCACAGCAGGACCCAGAGTGTGCCAGAACAGGTGTAAGAAAGGAGGTGTGTAGCCAACAGCAGGAGGAGTGGGAAGAGAAGGGGGTCTCCTCTCAGCCATGATTGATCAGTTTATCAAATTTCAGTCTTTGTTTTATTTTAACTCTGAAACCCAGGTGTGTCAGCCATAGCATTGTCAGGCCTTTCCCTTCAGTCACTGGTACATGCTAATGGAATGCTGCCACCAATTTGGGACCTGGCTCAAGCAGCCATCACTGCACCTCTCTCTGCTGACAAGGGCTGCCAGAAATGAGTTTTCTCCTTTCTAAGACAAAAAGAAATCCTAGAAGAGAAATTACTTTTATAGTATTTAGGAATTGATCTTACCATTATGCTACAATGGCTGAAATGTGGCCTGAGTCCCTCTCGTAAATGAAAAATAGAGCCTGCGACAGTGCCTAGATGTGTTCATCCCTACGGTTTTGTTCAGAGAAACATAATTCTAGAGAGTAATGTTACCTTCCCCTGTGGAAGCAAGCATGCTCATACAAATGCTTGTAACTTTTCTAAAGTGAGACTTTAATATTTTTCTTAAAAATCACACAATAAAACCATGAGAAAAATGCTGTGCTGAAGAGAGCATTATGATCTGCATATAGATTAATCTAATAACATGATCTAATGATGTGTTTGTATTAGTATAATCTTGGAAAGCTCTCTTGGGTATGATAATATCTAGCAACTAATGAAGCATGTCTTTATGCCTCTTTTGGAAAACTGGAGAGATCCAATCCATTGAGACATGGTCTAGGGATCAGGGAGATGTTGGACCAAGGTTGAACTTGGTGATCCTAGAGGTCCTTTCCAAACTAAATGATTCTATGATTGTTTTTTAGCTTTATTCTTATCCCTCTTCCTACCCCACAGACAGAATGGTTTTTATCAGTGCTGATGGTAGATTGAAGAGTTTCTAGTATAAAGACATAGGCAGAACAAAATGCAATGGTTGACATTTAAATCAGCAAATTTTAGACAGGATATAAAATATATTTTTAACACTGAGGTACGTAACTAATGGAGCAGTTTACCACAGGTATGGAAAACTCAGTCTGTTCTGCACTCCTTAAATTTGAAATGGCTGTCTTTATAAAAAGATATTTTCCACTGAAATTTTAGGAGTAATCATGGAAATTGCAATGGGATAGGCAGGAGGTCAAGTTAGACCCTTTTTACTACAAACCATGATTATCGTCCTCTGCACCTAGCAAGTCGTAGCCTGATAGCTTTCCAGCCAAGCAGTATATTTTCTAACAAAGTTGTCTTGAAAGCTGAAGCTGCAGTGTTCCTTCCTCGATTCACTGAAGAGTAGATGCCCCAAGTGCCCTTCAGAGAACTGTGAATTTGTAGGATACTTTACAGTTCAGGCCAAATACAATTAGTTCACCTTGTATGACTATGAATTTTAGATAAATTAACCAGGACAGGCTGGAGAGTTGGGCGGGGAAAAATTTAATGAAATATAACAAGGGAAAGTGCAGAGTTCTGCATCTGGGCAGGAACAACCCCAGGTTCCAGTATAAATTGGGGAATGACCTATTAGAGAGCAGTGTAGGGGAAAGGGACCTGGGGGTCCTGGTGGACAGCAGGATGACCATGAGCCAGCACTGTGCCCTTGTGGCCAAGAAGGCCAATGGCATCCTGGGGTGTATTAGAAGGGGGGTGGTTAGTAGGTCGAGAGAGGTTCTCCTGCCCCTCTACTCTGCCCTGGTGAGACCTCATCTGGAATATTGTGTCCAGTGCTGGGCCCCTCAGTTACAGAAGGACAGGGAACTGCTGGAGAGAGTCCAGCGTAGGGCTACAAAGATGATTAAGGGAGTGGAGCATCTCCCTTATGAGGAAAGGCTGAGGGAGCTGGGTCTCTTTAGCTTGCAGAAGAGGAGACTGAGGGGAGACCTCATTAATGTTTATAAATATATAAAGGGGGAGTGTCACGAAGATGGAGCCAGGCTCTTCTCGGTGACA
Source organism: Brachypteracias leptosomus (assembly GCA_013401335.1). Classification (NCBI taxonomy): domain Eukaryota; kingdom Metazoa; phylum Chordata; class Aves; order Coraciiformes; family Brachypteraciidae; genus Brachypteracias; species Brachypteracias leptosomus. Next base: position 1,679 of record VYZX01016157.1, on the reverse strand, counting down.
AACAATGATAAGACAAGGGGTAACGGGTACAAACTGGAACACAGGAGGTTCCACTTAAATATGAGAAGAAACTTCTTCTCAGTGAGGGTAACAGGACACTGGAACAGGCTGCCCAGGGAGGTTGCGGAGTCTCCTTCTCTGGAGACATTCAAAACCCGCCTGGACGCCTTCCTGTGTAACCTCATCTGGGTGTTCCTGCTCCGGCAGGGGGATTGGACTAGATGATCTTTTGAGGTCCCTTCCAATCCCTGACATTCTGTGATTCTGTGATTCTGTGAATGCTGACAGGTTTATAGTCCTAGCTGAGTAACCAAACAGTGTAAGAGTACCTCCTAATGAAGTGGCAGTAGAAGTTGTGATGCTGGGTCCTAGTTGTTGCCTTTTACTAGGATTTCTCTCAGTGTTTAACCATCTGCTACTAACAAATGGGCACTTCAGAAAAGGAATGATAAGTTACCTGTAGTCAGAGTTGTGATCATGCATTGTGCTGTCTGGCTTACACAGCAATGAGGAAGCCTGGTCCAATGCCAGGCTTGATGGAAAGCTCTTGTGCATGTGTATGTTTATACTGTTTTGCTTTCTGCCCCATGTTACTGAGTGAGCCAATGCCCAGGATCAAATTTGTTTCCTTTGGTGGGAGCGTAGCAGTAGCATTCAATGTGCTTCTTGTCTCATTCTGCTGTTGCTTCACTGCCTGAGAAGACCTACAGAACATGCTAGCTAATGGACTTGCTTTTACCTCTATTTCTTCCTACACTACTATTCATGAGGTGAGAACACAGGGTGGCTTATGCAAATATTCCACTGTGTAAACCAGTCTGGTCCTAAAATGGTTGCTAAACTACAACTTGTAAGTAAAAAAAAAAAAAATCAAAACTTATATTGAGGTGGAATTACTGCTCTGCTCTAAAATGGTTTTGTTAAGACTGCAAACAAGCTAGTGTTAACTTGAGACATTTTCATCTGTTACTTTTATTAGTAAGAAAAAGAAAACATGCTAGTAATGCTAGCAAACATCAGAGCTAAGCAATTTCATAGGGTGATAATACAGCAGAGTTCTGGAAACCTTCTGTCTACTGTAGCTCCTAGATATTAACACAAGCAGCAGACTAAACATTTGTACCCTGTTTGTACAGCCAGCTGACAAATGAAGGTAATTAATGGGCAGCTATAAGGTGGAAGAGTCTGGAAAATACCAAAACTTGTTTTGAAATGCCTAGCACTGATGCCAGAGTATTGATTTAACTGCATTACTATTGCTAAGTAATCCTGTATAGTTTTACATTATGTATTGATGTTCACAGCTTATTGTTTTTTCCTATTTTGTTTCTATCAAATTTTCCCTCCAAACAGTTATTGCAAGCTGGACGTTAGAAAAAAAAAGCCAAACTCATATCACGTGCAACTCTTCAAGGACTTGACACTTGTTAGGTTTTTTTGAAGTTAGGTTTCAATTCTCTTTTTTGTAATACGGACTCTGCTAGTGGATAACTAAAATGAATGCACATAGTGAAATTAAAATCAATGACATTTGTGTCTTTGTTTTTTGGAGAAATTGCCCAGAAAGATTTTCAAATACTCTTTTGGAAGTGGCCAATACTTAATGAAACTGGAAAGTGAAGATGCATGACTCTCTACCACTTGTATTACTCTAGGCTGGTTAATTTATCTAAAATTCA